>VDFB02357447.1:0-38770 GCA_007258455.2 Sequoia sempervirens | reverse complement strand
TTGAAACCTTCCAGCAACAAAGAGAAAATTATAATGTCATTTATTCAATTTCTTCACAAATTCACAATCTTATCCAAAACCTAGGTCCAAATATCTTTCAAGGAAGGAGATAAGATGTGAGAACTGAGATCTGCTGGCAGAATGTAAGCATTGGTTGAGCCATGAGAGATAAACAATTGAACGCTCCTGCAAGATAAAAATGAGAGTATGCAATACAAACAAGACTGAACGCAATAGATGGATTAATTAAAAGTCATTATAAGCTGTACATATATACTGCAGAGGAAAAGCAACCACTGCCTTGAATAGTGGTGAATGAACTTAAAAATAGACATGTAACTCCACTAATCTAAATCTGGTGGCATGCAAACTCCATGCTTCTCCAAGTGAAAAAGCACACCTCAGCAAGCGTAACTCCAAATATAGGAGTAATCCATGCAAAGTACATGCGTAGGAATATTCTACACTAACATAAGGCAAAAGGAATTCCAAGGTATCTAACTTGCTCATTGGGACAGCCCAACTCCCAACCATCCCAAGCTAACCAATTAGGTGGATGATTTTTCCAACAAAGAATGTCAGACTTGTGAACTACAATTTTAGAACCATAAGCTACATAGTAACAATCCAATCATGTTTTTAGGTTCTTAAAGTTTTCACCATCAAGCTTAGGAAATGAAGTAGTATCATTTGCAAACTGGAATTCTAATAAAATGTCATTATTACATAAATTCAACCCTTTAAGTGGAGGACCCAAACAATCATACCTAAGCACATAATGCAAAGCTTCATTAGCAATAACAAATAATGGAGGAGCCAAAGGACACCCATGCCTTATAGATCTCTAAAGATCAAAATGTGTAGATAACACTCCAATAACACTTACTTTAAGAGAAGCCTCTTTAAAAAGAACTTAAACAAATCTTCAGAAAAGTACATCAAATCCCAAGGATTTCATCAGATCCAAGATAAAGTTCCACTCAATTCTATCATGAGCTTTTTCAAAGTCGATTAAAACCATACAAACATTTTTCCCTGACTCCTTAGACCAACTTGATCCTTCCTAACTTTTAAAAGGTTCTCTAATATAAATCTCCTCTTACCAAAACCAGTTTGAGGAGGAGAAATTATATGAGAGAGAACATCGTTTAACTTATTAGCAATCAATTTAGCCATAATCTGTCATGCCCCTTTTTCAAAATTAAATAATTGGGGGACCTGTAGCCTATTTCTTTACTTCCTATAGGTTAAGGAATAAAGTTAGGGAAATAATTTAATAATAATATTTTAAGTTGGTCCTAGTAACTTTATTTTAAAACATTGTAAAAGGACAACTTAAATATTATTATTATTTCAATAAAGTGGTTGTCTAAATGGGATATTACAAGGCCTTATATAGTATTTTATTAAAAGTGTTTATGAACACTTTTGCACAGAATTTTTAAGAGGGAAAAGGAAATTCAAATTAAAGGGGCTGAAAAAGAACTTGTAAAAAGAAGAGAATTGCTCAAAGGAAATAATCCATTGTTTATTGAGATCAAACCCTTTTTTCAGAGCTTGAGCACTTGTGTTCATTTTTTCATCTGAGAATGAAAACCCTTTGGTGTGCAAGAATTTGGAGGACAAAGACCCTCTTGGTTTCTAGTTGGGACAAAAACCCCCTTGTCCTTTTGAGGCAATTTCATCCAGAAATCACATTGGTGTTGAATGATTGAACTCATTTTCAATTTTAGTTTGGTAAAAAAAGATTTTGAAAGGATTTTTCAGTGTGCTTAAGGTTCGAGGATTTGAGTTATAGAGTTTGAGTGAAGGATTGATATCTCATTTGTTGCTGTGTAGCAAATCCTTGTTGGCGGTTTTTGTTGTGTTTGTTTTCCTAGTTGGTGCATACTTGTAGACAATTGTACAACATATCTTGGTGCTGTACTAATCCTACAATAAGTTGCTGTACCATTCAGGATTTGCAAGGGTCTACTGTACCAATATACCCCATGCCATACGTTTCCTATGTGAGTTTTAGTTGCAATATTATTTGGAGGTTGCCATACCATATTGGGTACCTAGTCACTGAAAATATTGTAAGTACCTTCATGCATTTGATCAAATCATTTGGTCTTTGTATAAGTTTTTTGTTATTCATTGACTATAATAATATTTTCTATATCAGCATTTTACCAATGTTTAGATTGCTTCAATATCAATAATATTAATGTGGCGATTAGAATTTCATTAGTTTAGTATTGCTGTTTTCTTGCTGTCATTAGTAGTCCATAAAATTCAAGTATTGCATAATTGGAAAAATACGAAAAAACAAGGTGTAGGGTTTCATGAATATTTTGAAATGAGACCTTATAGTGGTATTAGAGCATTTGATCTTGCTAGCATGTAGGGTTAGAGCTAACATTTTTAATTTAGCCCAATGAAAGAGAAATTATATTTTATCAGAGAATGAAGAAAGTTGCAGTATCAAGGTGAAGAAATAGAAGTAGAAATAGGGGAAAGAAGTAAGAAAGCTTTGGTAGATGAAGAGAACACAAACATATAATGCCATTGTCAGTATGAACCATGGATAGCAACAAATGACAAATCTCATGGCACAATTATTATAGACAATGCACAATCTAAATATTTTAAGGTTGGTTCAAACTCGTATAGGTGAAGGAAGTGCTACTACAAATAACATAATTGTGGTTGGTTTTGCATCTAGGCCTTCCTAGCCAATTTTTTTACTAAGAGAAGAACAACTAGAGGAAGAAGAACAAAATCAGTATGAATATGATTTTGTGGCCTATTTTGATGAATATAGAGCTCTTGGACTTGAATTTCATGTAGAAATGTCTCTCATCAATTTCTGCAATCTGAAGATAAGAGTGGGAAAAAGAATGACAGGAGACAAAATGCAAATTAGTCTCACAGAGATCTGCAACATAGATTGGGTAAGCTAACTGTTCCTTCTTTCAATGGTTCAACTTCAAACAAATATGCAACTTGTGCTTTGGTTCAGAAGTTAGATACACATTTTTCACTAAATCCAATGTATGAGGAAGAAGGTATAAAATTCGCTACCTTGCATCTAGAGGGTATAGCTCACAAGTGGTGGTACCGTGGATTGGTTACCCAAGTACATAGTCGCATTAACACATATGATGATTTCTGCCAGAGGTTAATTGACAGGTTTGATAGGAAAAACCCTGGGATCTATTTCAAGGAGTTGGTTTAGTTAAAGCATATAGCAATGTGGACAGTTATATGGTAGAGCTCCAAAGGTTATTAATGATGGTTCTTTATGTCTTCAAAATGAAGCTTATTGTTCTTTTTTATGGAGGGCTTAATCAAGACTCCCAAAGGTTGGGTGAAAGTTTTTGATCCACCATCTTTGTAGGAAGCCATTAAGAGAGTGCTAATGTTGGAAACCTCAGCACCCAAGAATAAATTCTTCTCAAAGACACCACTTTTAGGACACCAGAAGAAATCATTCTAGAAGGGGGATCTCATAAGAGAGATGTGCCTCAAAGATCAAGTAAAGAAGAAGAAACTGAGAATGAGTTCAGAAGGAAAAATTTGTGCTTCTCTTGAGTCATGAAAACTTGATCATAGATGTTTTGGTTTAGGTTAGGTACTTAATATAGAGGTGATATCAAATGAAGAATTAGAATTAGAGGAAACTAAACTAGAGATTATAGAGAGAACTAGAAATTGAAAGAAAGGAAGAGGAAGAAACTTAAAGAGGCATCCTTGCTACACTTTTTGGTGCTCAAGTTTCACCCTTTCAAAGTTCATGGTGTGTTGCATGGGCAAAGAATTATAGTGTTGACTGACAATGGGGCAACCCACAACTTTATAAATGAGGGATTAGTAGCCAATAGAGGATTGGGAACATAGGACTTTGAAGAATTTAATATCATTGTAGTTGATGGCTTCACTATTCCTTTCATCAAGAGAATACAACTTGACATCACATTGGGTTGTCAGGTGCATGAAGAATTTTATGTGTTGGATCTAGAAGAAACCAACATGATCTTAGGTGTGTAGTGATTACATTCTCTTGAGGAATTTGCTCAAAACTATTAGACCATGGAGCTAAAGTTCAAATTTGAAGGAAAAGTAGTGATATGAGGTAATGAAAATGGATCTTTAATATTTGTTTCAACAAAGATGATGGAGAGATAATATCATAGAGGACAAGTAGCTTGGGTAGCACATTGTGTAATGTCCCCTTCTTGCACTTAATCAATTGGAGAGTTCCATTAGCCTATTCCAGGGTTCTCGTAGGCTAAGTGGCGTTGGATAGGGGACTCAGAGCCTATATGGGCTTTGTGGTGGTTTTCGGTGCTTTTCTGGCAGGGGTTACTATTTACAAAGTGGCCATTTTTAGTACTTACTATTTATAGTAAGTCTCAGCGCATCATAGATTGTGCCAGTTTGGTGTTTGGGAACACTTACTATTTTTAGCAGTTGCTATTTTTAGTAAGTGTATTTTTGGTAACTGGTCCAAGCCTTTGTTACTCTAGCAGTGTTATATTTCATGTTTGGGTGTTGGTGAGTCTAAGGTTGATTAAATTAATATTTGTATTTTCTCGTCATGTATGTTATAAAGTCACTTTATAACTTAAGTGAGGGTCTTGGGTCATCAAAAAGTACCTTGTCTCATGCCTTGTTAATTAAGTTGTTTTTAAAAAGGCCAAATTATAAGCCTCAAAAGGTGGACGCCACACTAGGGAGACATAAGGATTTTAAAATAAAATAAAAATTTCATGAAGGGGGGGCGTGGGAGTCTTGGAGGGAAAAGAATTCAAACGTGGTTGCCCTAATTACCCTCTCACTTCTATAAAAGCATCACTTTGGCTCTCATTTGTCTATCTATCTTTTGGCAACATAATAGGATGTTGCTGGAATGCTTCTAGGGTTCTATTTCTGTGAGTTGAGGACGAAAACCATCACCGTTTGTAGCTGGTTTTGGTGGTAAAAGATCCACCCTAGCTGGGAAAGGGTGATTCTACTTCAGGAATCACATTGGGTGTTCACAAAGTTCCGATTTCAGTCATTTTGGAGGTTGAACGATAAAGATCTTCTTGGTTTTTGATGAGGGATTGATGGTTTGTGTGTGCTTGGGAATTTGTGAAATGTCCCACGCCAGGTGGACACTTGCAAACTAAAATTTCTGCCTGTGGGTTATGCTTGGGGTTTACCAAGTTTATATTTGTTTTGATTTGTTTCAAGAACTTTGCCAGGTAATGCAAATATCAAATTCTGATGCAATGAAGGATTTTGACAAAACTATTGTAATGAAGCCAACTGCTGTAGAACTGCTGTAGCATACTTGATTATATTATTTCAAATAGGAATTACAATAGCTTGCAACTTCAATATTTTCAATGCAACTCTTCATACAATGCTTGTGAGATCAATTAACATCATTCCCGGAATTCTTTAACATTGTATGCAGGTCTGAATATTAGTTATCAGCAATTCTGGAAGTATCTATCAGCAACAGATTAATCTCTATAATGGACGCCAACTTCAAAATAACAGTCTTCTCCACCATTAAAATGAAATACATTAAACTCCTGGACATAGCCGCCCACAATGATGGTCAAACATCACTCGTAACCTGGGCATTTCCAGCCATAGTCCGCAGGTCCAGCATAGACTGAAATGTACGGCCTATAGCAGTGGTACAACCTCTTCACAATTGCCCCACGTAGCTGTTAGAGGAGTGCAAACAGCAACAAATGGATCCAACAATGAAATTTCTCTGAATGATCTGAATCTACTCTTTCAAACCCTTGAAGTTTCTGATAATAAACACTTACAATCTGCACACTTGAAATTCCCACATGCCAAGAATAATGTCTTTTAACAGCAATGAAAGTGCTCATAAATGATTGTCTTCAATAGCTTGAAATCTGCACTTCAAACCCTTTACAAAATCTGGTGATAATCTCCTCTTTAATGCACAATGTGACTTTTGAGATAAAGCCACCTGATTAGCAAACCTCAGAAGATCTTTCACACCCTTGGAAAGCTCGATTCTAGAAGAAGCTACGCTCTCCAAAATCGTTGCAGCCGAAAACCCTAGTTTCCACCTCCAATATCAAAGCACAAAGCCAAAGTTGAGAGAAATGAACAAGAATGAATTCATTTCCTTTTGATGCCTTTATATACTCCTCTTTCAAGGGGTTGATTTCGTATGAGGCATTATAATCATTCAATATAATAAACTTTATTTTCTTTGTTGACTTTATAACATCTCATAAAGTGGGCGCCCAAATATGCACTTTATAATTTTACTTTATAATCATTCAATAACTTTTATAATAAAGTCAAATAATCATTTAATGATGTGCACTTTAATAATTGATTACTATTAAAGTATAACTTTAATAATAATTATAATATCATAACTCCATAAATAAACCTCATAAATGAATTCCGTTTGTGCTAGGAGGTAGCCCACTGCATTCTCTGCTCATCAGGGTGCCTTACTAAAAATAGTAAGGTTGGCCTCTATCATCCAATTGACTTACTATAAATAGTAAGTACACACAAATGAAGCCAGAAACCCATGAAAACCAAGCCTCAGAATATACAAAGGATCTGGAGGTGCCAACGCTGCAAACTACCAACTGAGATACCAGATATCTCCACAACAGGGCTCTCTAATCACCATTATTAGCCTACGAGGACTTGGTGATAGGCTAAACTGCCAAACTCTGATGCTCACTCAAAAAGGGGACATTACAATTTGCTTCATTTTGGTGGTGTTTGGAGGCGTTTAGAGGCATTTTCAGAAGTTTGATTTACATTTCCAGAATTCTGGAAATCCATATTTTGACAGTGGCTGAAGGTGAAACTCATTCATAACTTTGTGTTTGTTTGGCAAGTCATTTTGGGCATTGGTCCACTGGAATCCGCTCTCTTGGGCGCCAGATTTCAAGTATTCACTAGAATTTATTGTTGAAGCACTGATTTTAGAAGACAAGTCGCCCTCCTAGGGAGCCGTGCCAATCTAGGCTTGGATGAAAACTCAGGTCTGCTGCTACAGGGGTCTGAAAACCTGCCTTTGGAGTTTGTAATCGCTGTCTCTTGAAGTGTCAAGGCTTTGGCTGATTCTTGTGTGTACATGCTCTCTCTATGGTGAAAGTTTGCAGTGGTCAAATATGATTGTTATAGCTCATATCAGGTCTGCAACTCTTTGAATCAGGTCTGAAAATATACTTGTCTAAGTCTGAAATTGAATTCATTTGCTATCATGAGTTGTTATGGTTCTATTTGGAAACGAAGCTATTTCATTGTTATTTCCTTTCTATGCAATGTTTCCTATGCATGCTTTATTATGATGCCAATATGTGAAAAAGAACAAACAAAACACATCAGCAAATACATTATAGTCAAAAAACAATTTCAAAAAAAAATCAGTGGTGGTTGTTACACATTGTTTGGTGATAACCACAACTTCATCCACATATAAGAAATCCTATCATGTTGACATAGTCTATTCTGGATCAGCCTAGCATAGTGTTTAGGGACATACCTCTAGAATTGCCACTCGATAGAGGATTTCAACACATAGTGGAACTTGAGAAAGGTTCCAAGTGTGTCGTTACCACCCCTTATCGCCATCCTAGAAGGTACAAGGAGGAAATAGAGGAAGCAATCAAAGAGCTCTTGGATATGGGCCACATCAAATTGAGCTTTAGCCTCTTTGCTTCTTTAGTGGTCTTGGTTGAAAATCAATACCCCATCTCTAGGATCGATGAGTTTTATGGGGTAGTATACTTCTCCAATATTGAACTTAGATTAGGGTACCATTAGATAAGAGTAAAAGAAGAGGATGTGTACAAGACAACTTTTAAGTGTCATTTTGGGTGGGTACTATGAGTTTTTGGTCTTGCCCTTTTCCTTGACAAATGTATTTGCTACTTTATAGTCTTGTATGAATAAGGTACTCATCAAACAACTGAGGAAATTTGTGTCAGAACTTTTTGATTACATTGTTATCTACAACAAGACTTGGGAAGTTCACTTGAGGCATCTAGATGAGAATCTTGGCATTTGTGAACAATAGTCTTTCTTTGCCAAGGCATCTAAGCATGAGTTCAGGATGACGTAGATTCTATACTTGGGGCATATCATTAGTGCCCTAGGTGTCCAAGTGGACTAACAAAAAATATAGGCAATCTTAGATTGGCCTCCTTTGAAGACTTTGACATAGTTGAAAAGTTTCTTTGGCCTTTGTAGTAAGTACAAGAGATTTGTGAAGGGTTTCTCACAATTGGCAATACGAATGATAGATCTAACAAAGAAGGGAGTTTTCTCATGTTTAAATTCAACACAACAATCTTTTTACAAGCCCAAAGAGTTAATGAGTTCATGCCTTGTGTTAATTGTACTAGATTGCTCAGTTCTCTTTGTATTAGAGTGTGATGCTTCAAAAGAAAGGATTAGTGCAGTGTTGTGACCCTGGTGCCATGCAGGCTGCAAAATGGGGACCCTTGTTGTTGTTTGCTTTTAGGGTTTTGCAGCAGCGTGCCTCTTTACATTGCATGCCTCCGTTTGGGGTTTTGAATTAAAGGGGAATTGCAGATAGTGCAGTCAAAACCAGGCGGGTTTTAGCACAGATCCATGCGTATGCTTCCATACCATCATGTTTAGAAGAAGGCCTGGGAGACGAAGATCGACTGTCATTTCGGTCAATTCCGACACCTCCCAATTTTTAGGGTTTCTCACCCTGGGCCCCTTATTTTTTAGGACCTACTTTTTTGGCACTTTTGGGCAATTCTAGGATCCCTATTTTTTAGGTCTATTTTTGGAAAGTTGCTATTTTTGGAAAATTTCCATTTTAGAATGTTTCTATAATATTTGGAAAGAACTCGAGTTTCAAAAATCCACTCGGAAGTTCGAAAAAGATCCAACCAGAAACTCTCGAGAAAGAAACCGATTTTAATTTTCCCAGAAATCATGGCTAAATTCTGGAAAATCACAGAAAAAGTTAAAAAATCTGGAAAAATCTTTCAAAAATCACAGAAAAATGGTGGAAAATCTGAAAAAATCAGTCTAGAGATCATTGGAAATAATGAGAAATCTGAGAAATTCATGAAAAATCTGAGGAATCCATGGAAATAATCTGGAAATCTGAACATTCATGGCAAGGTAATGACTGAAAATTCATGGAGAAGACTGAAGTTTGTGAGAAATTCACCTAAGTATGGAGTTTACTCAGCATGGAGAAGGGGAAAGTGATGTCAAAAACCTTCAGCTCACAAGTCAATGGCAGAAACAAGGAGGAAGTTCGCCCTTGGTCAAGTCATGCATGGCAAAGAAATAAGGAAACTCCACCCAGCCTTATGAAATGGCCTGGAAATTGATAAAGTCCGCCTTGGACAAATGGTGAAATGGCAATGAATTGAAGGAAGTCCGCCTTAGCAAGAGAGGCAATGGCAAACAAGTCAATGAAGTCCGCCCCTCAAATGGCCAGACATCCAATGAAGTCCGCCCTTGTATGGCAAGATAAAAATTGTGGATGGCAAGGAAAACTATGAGTCGCCCTCGGCATAAGGGTTAAATGGCAACAAAATAAAGCAAGTCCGCTTTAGGGTGGCAAAGAAAAGAGACAAAGTTAAGGAATGGCTAGAAGATGGATGAAGTCCGCCATGTATAGAGGAGTGTGAAAATTAATTTTTTTTTGCCTAAGTATGGGCTTTGGAAAGTGTTAAAATATGCCTAAGTCCAAACATCAAAGTGTCTAGAGAAAAATTTTGCCATGCCAGATGATTTAGGAAGATGAAATAAATTTTGGCCAAATAACTTTGGACGATTAAAAAAATTATGGCCAAATAAAGTTGGACGTGGCTAGATAAATTTTGGAAAAAGAAAGAAATTCATGGCGAAATAATTTTGGACAGCAAGAAATTACGGCGAAATAATTTTGGACAAAAAAAGTTATAGCAAAATAATTTGGAGAAAATAAAATTCACCTAAGGCATTGGCAAGAAAATTTCGAAAAAATCAAAATTGCCTTGGACAAAAATAATTCGCCATAAAACGAATGGGTTGGAAATAACACATAAAATAATTATTTTAATTATTTTAATTATTCATTTTTCAAACCCAAAGAGATGAAAAAATTCGAAATTGGAAAAAGAACAAAAGAGTTTTATTGAACTGGCGTTGAAATTGGAAACTTTCCCGGACAAGATCGTTGAGGATAAAACTTGCCACCCGGAAGCGAAGTGAAAGACAAGTTTAAACTCGATTTGAAGGAAACAATGCGAATTTGCTAAAAAGATCGATTTTCTCACCTCTATAATTGATTTCACTTCTCATTTTCACAATCATTCGATTTTTGAAGAAGGTGTGAGAAGAAACTTGTTGAGGAAATTTGCAGCAAAGTGAAGGAAATAAATTTTTACCAGCTTGATCACTTCTCCAGAAGTCACAGGCAGTTTTACTTTGTCCACTTCACTTTGGCATGAAACTTCATCGTTTATTTTCTTTCCAGCTTGATTTTTCACGAAGTCTAATTTGATAACTAGCTGGAATATCTTTCAAACTGATTTAAGTTTTGAATTCTGATTATTCTCTCTACTTTTTCTTGCAGATTTGTTTTTCGAAATGGTGAAGATGAAGTTTGCCAGCAAGGGTGTACAACCACAGTCAAAAATCAAGTCCAAGTGGGAGCATGTTGTAGACACCGATCTTGGCCACGTTGACCTCGAAGACTTCAGGAAAAGAATGTATGGGACTGATGGACGTCTGCCTACACCAATTGCCATGAGGATGATGCGCAATGGAATCGTCCATGCAGCTGGATTTCCACCAGCAAAAGAATGTCCGGAGCTTATGGTAGAATGCGCACTACACTACAATGCACGAGACAGGCAGATAGAAGCTCCTGACGGAAGAGTCCTTGCCTACTTGTCCGAGCCAGCAATCCAAGAAACCTTTGGAATTCCAGTGTACAATCGAACATCCTACTGCACCAAGGAAGATGCACTCAAGCTTTATCAGAGCCAGCAGGATCTCTGTGCGTCCAACATAAACAAGAATTGGTTACTAAAGCCCAAGCCTACTGCAGGCAAGATGCCAAAGAAATTGATCAGAACTCATTTCAAAGAGGAATATGGTGACATCGTTTTGCTACTAAACAGAATTGTAGGCAATTCCCATGGTGCACCTTTCGAAAACTGGATGTACTATTTTATTGATGAAATAATCACTGGAGTCAAGATGTTCAATTGGTCCAAAATGATTAGTGATAGCCTACACGAGCAGTTAGTCAACTTTGAGGAGACCAAAACTTTTCACATGAGCTCATACATCATATATTCACTTGCAAGATATTACAAGTATTCTGGCTTGACCTGCAAGGGGGTGGTCGGCAATGGCGAGGGGCAACTCAAAGCCTACGATTGTTATCCGCAGCTGCAGCTAAAAGAGAAGTCTCATTTCCGAAGAGCTCATGACGCCTTTTTGATGTACATCACCCGGCTTCTCCAAGGCGGAACTCACCAAAGACTCTCACATGAGGCCAAGAGCCTAATCAGTCGGTATGGATTCTGGTTCATTCAGTATCCTAAGTTCACTTACATCAGAATCCAAGGATTCTCGGGAAATCCTTATAGACTGCCCATCTATCCGACCAACAAGATGGTTTTGCTGGAAGTGCTGAGGCAATTGGAGGCGTATCAGAATATTCAAAGGCCAAAGCAGAAAGCGGCTGTCACCTTTCCTTTTTTCATCGGCAATATGGAGGAGTCATGTCCGATGGCACAAGCAGCAGAGGCTGCTTGACTGGAGATACAACAATATCCATTCATATCATACAAATCCAGGAACAATTTTGATCCACTCCATCACATCAGAACTATGGACGGAGAGAGGTACAAGCATCGGGTTGACTTAGAGGACTTCTGGGCTAACGCAGCCGATGAATACGACGTAAGGAGGTTGTGGTCAAGATTGCCATTAAGCATGATAAGGGCAACAAAGCTCTTCAAAATACCTGATCAACTAGAGGATGATGGAATATACGTGCAGCCGGGTTTCAATGAGAATGAGCCACTTCCCCCTATAAGATGGTTTGAACCTGAGATGGGTGACCTAGCAACTTTCATGCGACCTGTTTTCAAGTATTCTCAGTGGTGGATAGATCGACAGGTAGAAATTTTAAGACAGAGAAATGTGCAATTCACCTACGAATTGATGGGCGATACAGAGTCCTGTTCTTTAAACGCCGGTGCATCTCGTGGAGATGGACCAATAGATGCTGCCAACTCGAGAAAGAGGAAGGAAGTTGATAAATCTGCAAGACAAGACAAAGATAAAACGGTAGATGAAGGGCCTTCTCGAAAGAAGCACAAGTCTAAACCTCTTCAGTCGGCCACTTCCAGAAATATAGAAGAAATACTCGCCATGGATAAAGAGTCTTTCGAAAATGCTAGGATCCCTTCTCCAGTCGAAAATGTGGAGCCAATACAAGTAGAAGATGATGATCAACCTTCTCCAGCAAGCACAAAAATCCTAGAATCAGATAATGATACAGATATAATGGATGGAGAATTTGAGGAAGGAATGATTTCCGCCCTCAAAGGAATCCAAGATGACCCATCCGTCCAAGAAATTCAGGGTATGCAATTGGTCCAAGAAGTTCAAAATATGCCGGAGATTCAGGAAGAGCAGGAAATACAGGATATACAAGACGTCCAAGATCAACAGGAGGACGGAATTGAGCAGCCAACAATCCCAGAGTGGTTGAAAGAAAGATTGAAAAGAAAGGCGCCAACGGAGGTACCTGAAGAAGAGGAGGATGACACAGATTTTCTGGCAAGACTAGAGCAAACTGCCTCGAGGAAGAAGGCCAAGAAATTCTCAACCATCCAAAGAGATGAGGTTGGCAACTGCACAGTACAAGTTGCAATACCTACAGCCGACAAGTTCCAAGATGAAATTGCTCCTGATGAATATGCTATCACGACCATTGACATGGGTCCGACAACAAAAGGGCAGGAGGTCGAGGACTTGGACAATTCCGTGGCTACCATCAAGTCCAGGTTGGAAAAAGAAGTTGCCAAGAAAAAGAATATAAAAAAGAAATTCAGCGCCTAAAAGATTACATCCAGCACTTGACCAAGCCACTAAATGAAGGTGACCAAACAGCGCTTCCACCTCCTAATTCTTCACGAGAACCAGGTGCAAATTTTGAAGAAGAGCTGACTACGGTGAGGGAGGCTAAGGACTGGATGGCTGGAAGGAAAGAAGAGGCGTTGGCGTTTGCAGAAAAGTTGGTGCAAGTAAATGAGCAGGCTTCCTTTATGCTATCACGAGTTGCAGACCTGGCATAATCATGGAGTAGTCTCAAAGATATTCAAAGCAGGATCATCCCATGTATTCGGGAATTGAAGAGCATCTCGAAGCAAAGGTTGATTGAGGACAAGGTTATTGAAGCTGGAGCGGCATATGATTTTAATGGATGGTATTATGCTCTGATCTCAAGAAGAGGAGTCCTCGAAAAAGTGAAGCAGGATGGTGCCAGAGTTGAAGAACAAGCAAAGGAAATTTAGAGTAAAATTTATGAAATGGCTGCAGATATGCTCGACAAGGACGCCGTCCGAAAGAAACACTTGCGGCCAAAGAATTTAAAAGAACAAGTACAGAAAATTTTCTCCACCACCGGGCCAATCATGAAAGAAAACTTCACCAAAGTATTCAACTTCATGGCCGTCAGAAATTCTTTCTTGCTGCAGGAACCAGAATGGGCGACCACTTTTGCAGAGTGTGCCGAGAGCCTGGACTTGCTGGAGTACAATGTCAACGTGCTGCCCGACATTGCCATGGAAGAGGTCGGCTTGATCGTGTCCAGATTCGCCGAATGCAAGGCCGCACAAGTGGATAAGGATGCCACTCCAGATGTCTAAAGTTCTCTCTAGTTAACTGGTTGCAGAGTTTGTTAAGGCGTTTAAATTAGCACCTCTGGAGTCGCGATTGTAAGCGTTAGGCTATTCAAAGTATTTTGCAACACTTCTTAGGTTATTTAAAGAGGAGAAGTCCCTCTCTTTGGGGAGCAATGCGTGGGGAAGGGAAATGTTAACTAAAGTTCCTATCTTTTTATGCTTCAGCGGCAGGACACAAGGGTGCACAAACACAATGCGCCGTAGCTAAGCTTTTCTCTGGTTTCTGCAGATCTTAACTACGACTAACTAGCTTCTATCTATCCAATACCTTCAAGATGAACAGAGCATGAGGGTAAAGGAGCGGGAATGGAATGGTTGGATCACTTGAATTCGCCGTCTCTAGAGGATATGACCGAGGCTCTGAACTCTCGGGTATACACCGGGATAAGGTTGGTACAAGCAAACGCTCTGCACGGTAAACTAGATCCGAGATCTGCCAAGGAGGAGGGACTCCTATCCGAGGTATGAGCTTAAGAAATAGTTTACTAGAAACAACAAAATCACGATGCCTTGGCCAACGAGCTTGCTAAGGAGGAGGGACTCCTATCCGAAGTATAGCTTGGAAGTCAATGCATTAAACAACATCAAACGACAACTGTCAATAACAAATATCCAAGGAGGAGGGACTCCTATCCGAGGAGGGAAATGAGACAACAAGCTATTAAACACAGGACGTAGACATAACTCAAATAAGATGATCAAAATGCAAGCGCCTTCTGATATTCTTCTTCAATGCTTTATCAGCGAACTACAAAAGTTGGGAAAGCAAAGGCACGAAATCATGCACAATTACAATCATCCAACGAACTCTCATCCAAGAGTGAACAAATATTCGCTTTCAAAGTGTTGGCAACAATGGCGCAGCAATTTTGCATAGCAAGTAAAGGTTAAACAAATAATGAGCCCAAGGCTCTTATTTATAGAACTCAAAGGAGTGGGCAACCCCAAAATCCCCTTGAGTTAACAATGAGTTCTTGCCAATCAATTAGCAAGATTTATTCCTAAATAGGGGGAACAAGCAGTTAACTGGAAAGCTACTTCAGTTAACTGAAAGTCAACAAAGAGTCAACTGGAAACTACTTCAGTTGACTGAAAGCAAACTAAAGGGGAACTTAAATGTAAAGTCTCCCTCCAAAATAGACATCCACATTTAGTGGAGATCTAAGATCCACAAATCGTGGAAGTCAATTAGACATCCTTAATTAGTGGGATCTGACAATGCATGATTTAAGGAAAGTGGAGTTAAACTTGGAAAGAAGCATCAAGTTAACTCCAACTACATTTAATAGCATCTCGAGTTGACTTGGAAAGAAGCATCAAGTCAACTCAAGTCTCATGAATGCCACTTGGAGTGTGTATGGCGTCCTTTTCTGGTGCATTTATAACTCGCCATTAATCAACAGTGTCTCAATCCATTGATTGACCTCATCAGCTTCTGGGGAGTTAATGCTCCGTGGGATGATGACGTGGCGTCGGAGCATGACCTCACCCGTTGTGAGCTGATTTCCGAAGTCAATGCATTGAGATGCTGCCTCTGCTAACTTGGTTGATAAAGCTGCTACCTTAGCCAGCTTACAACCCTCTGGATCGTCAAGAAAGGTGCTGCGGATGACATCCCTGAACTGGTTCTGTACAGTCACCAACTCGACGTATTCTCCTCCCTCACGTTGATATTCCATGCAAGGGAAAGATATTACCAACATTCTTGCGAAGTTGATAATAGTGGCAACCACCCTTCTGTAATCAATCATCTCTACTGAATGAGTGTCGTAGGCTTTCACCTTTTACGCTAATTGTTCTTTCCAAGCAAAAAGATGTTGCTTGTTTTCCTCGAGTATCTTGATTGATATACTAATTGCAAATCGCATTGTACTTCGTCTTCAAGCCTCTTTTACGCAATCTTACATTAGAGCTGGCTGGATCTCCACCACAGTTGTAATGCTCTATCAGTAAGCAGGGTTGTGATGCGCATCTACCCTTGAGAACAAACTCTTCCACCTGATTCCTCAAGTGTTTGCCGAATGTTAACAATTGCCGATGATTTTGTTCGGCGGGGAGATCTAGTAGTCCTGCCGGTAGGGCTGAGACGTTGGGTGTGCCATGTATCAAACTGGTGATGTAAGACCTCAGTTGATGCAGCTAGGCTGCCTTTCTTACCATCTTGGCCATCCTCTCTTGTCTGGCTCACGAAGCTATTCGAGAAGGTCGCCTCACATCGTGTAGTCTTCAGAGAGTTAAGTTGAGACAAAGTGTAAGTCCTCGCCGAGACCTCGTGTATGCTTTTCTCTACTGGTGGAGCGGCAGTCTCTATGATGATCTCACATTCTGCATTCCTTTCTATGTGAACTTGCTTCTTTAACTTCTTCGCCGACGTGTCTTGTGGGGCGTGGTCGAATTCGGTAAAGTCAAGCTCATATGAGGGTTTTTCCCTCTTCCTTCCTAGGAAACCTTCGAGCCAAATAGAATCTCGGCGAACTTCACTAGGAGGGACGTGAGGCCCTTGAACGCTAGATGTGTGAGACTGTGCTGGAGTAATGTCTCTCGGTGGTGAATCCAAGTCGATGAGGACCTGTGTTCGCTGTGATACTGGTGATGTTGGCGGCTCTGCTTCCATAACAGGCACCGTTTCTGCTGCTGCTTCTACTGTTGCTACCTCTGCCATTGGCTCAGCCACTGGTTCTTCAACAACTACTGCTGCTGGTTCCTCCGTGATAACTTCTGCTGAATCAGGGGTAGCAGTCTCTACTCTTTGTTCTGGGGCAGCAATACCCGTGATTATTTCAGGACTATGTGTGGCTTTCTCCACTGGTGTCCTCTGTGTTCTAGGTTTTGACATCCTCATCCCTTGGGGAGGATTGCACCATTGCTTTTGTCTAGGTTTCCTTCTTGAAGTGGAAGGTGGTGTAGACTGAACCTGTGGCAGCTCTGTTCTGTGAGGTATCACCTTCCTTGATTTCTTGCTGTCGAGATAGAGTTGGCTATTTCTAACCACTCTACTCGTTCTTTCTTCTATAGATGTATCCTCTTTGGCATACCAATCCACTCTCGGGAGCGGTTGGGAGTCAACTGAATCTGCGAAGAATGTGCGGAGAATGACTTCCCCTTCATCATCTGACAGGCCCTCAATGTCTGCTGACATGAAATCAGCAATCTGTGGGAGTCTAAATCTGTTGTAGTTCCTTCTTCGCACTTCATACTCGTCTTTACAATTCACCCAATAATCTTCCATAGAAGACTTATGTGATGAGTGTTGCTCAAGGTGTGTTGCATAGAGTCCTCTGGGATCATAGGATCTTCTATCAATGAGATATTTGAGGTTGAACCTCCTTGTTTCTTGACCCATCATCTTTGCATCCGCCGCGAATCCACATCTATATAGTCCCATTTCAACGGGAAAGTTAACAGCTGTCTTCCTCTTCAAGCGCAAGTGGACATGAACTTCGGACAACTGTCTCAGGAACTCCATGAAAACTACCCTATCGGAAGGGTGTCTTGGTAGCATGGCGGGGTGGCCAATGTAGCCATACACGCGTACGTAGGAGAATGTAGGAAATTGGATAAACCAATCTGCCCAATCCGCCATTGCCTCTCTGGGTGTCTGCGAAATACGCACGTGCATCTCATGGTTAAGCTCACGAACTATGTGCATGGTGAAGTGATCACTTGTCTTCTTGAAGTGTCTTTCCGCTTGAGTAAACTCAAGGCGTGTGAAAAACTCGTGAACCTTCTGCACACCTAAGGTTCCCACATTGTTCAATAACCTAAAATCGCCTTGGAAGGCTATTAGGTATACCAGGTAGGAGCACATGTGGAACCTATGAGCTTCCAGATACCCAGTGATTTGTCGGTGGAGTGTGTCACTGATCAAAGTGGCCCAGTCATAGTATTCCCTCCTGCCAATGATTTTAGCGATGACATAGTACATCCATGGCTGGAACTGACGCCCATCTTCTTCTCCAGTGACTCTGTTGAGTAGAGTGATTAACACTGCGTACTCGTCTTTACATTCTCCTCGCCCCAACAACTTAGGCAAGCTTGCCTTTGTCACTTTTAGCCATTTTTCGGCCATTATCCTTTGACATTTGTCTTTGGCCGTCTCAAAAGCTTTCTCACATTCCGTCAATGATATGACTTTGCTGTTAGGATGTGAGGGAATATCAAAACATCTTTCGATATCTTGAGGCTTTAAACTGCAAACAATCCTTCCATCTGCTGCTCTGATTTCTCTGGTGGTAGGGTTGTAATGCTTGATACAAGCGATTACGAGCTCTACGCTTTGTAATGTGATGGGAATTGAAGCGGCTTGCAGCAATCCGGATTCTTCGATATTCTGCAATGTTATTTGATTCATGCCTTCTAACTGCTCCAAATCGACCACTGGATTTACTTGGTGTAGATTTGTGTCAACTGTTTTCAGGTAATCATGGAGTAAGACCGTCTTGGTCTCGTATTGCACCTGGGAGTACTGCATCCTGAAAAACTTGAAGATTGACTGTAAGCTTGACCTAGTTCAGATGATTTTCGGAAACCCTTAAAAATAGCGCCCTGCCGAGAAGTATTTTTCGGAAAAAAATCTGGCACATGGGTTTTGTTCGTGCTTCAATGCTGAACAAACCCAGTTCCTCAGAATTTGGATTCTGAAACTTTTTCGGAAAAACCCCAAAATAAAGGGCAGCAAGTTTGCTGATTTTGGAAGAATTTAGCCGAGATAGGTTTCTGCGGAAAATGATCATGAATCTACCCGAGTTGATGAGATCGATGTAGCACATTTGCGCTTTTACATCGGATGATGCAAGAAACCTAAGGCGAAAGAGGAAGGGAAAAGAGCCGAAGGTGGATTGAGTTTTAGCTGATCTTCAAAAAAAACTATCTCTGATCCAATCCTCAAAATGGCATCCCTTTCCTGCTTCAGATCTGCAATAAAAATGAAGAACGGATGAAAACCTCCTTCAGATCTTCAATGGCGTCCTTTGAGAGCTTTGTGGCTGTTTTTGTCTTTCAACCTACAATGAAATAATGAAATGGACGCCATCTCCTTGAATATATATGTTTGGGCTTCAGATCCACAAATTTGGGGACCTAACACAAGCTCAAAAGGTGATTTGAGTTTGATCTGAAGTTAAAAAGGTGATTTCCACCAATCGTGGAGCGTTTTAGCCAACTTTAACTCAAAAAGCTTTTGACTTTAGTCAACAAATGACCTTTGACTTATTTTAGGCGTCCCTTTTCATCTTTTGCAAGTTTTTTGGTATTTTCTCTCCTGAAAACCCCTTGTTTGATCCTGAATCTGGCGTTGTCTGTCGATCCTGAGACGTCACGGACACATTCACTGCGGAGCAGAATCCATACTGGAAAGAAGTGCCTGGGAGACTGAATGATAAAAAGCTGAGTTAAGGGCTCCAAAAGACTGGGCGCCTTTCCCAAGAAAGGGCGCTTTTGCCAATGCCTTAGTGATTTTTCAGTCTTCGTTCTTCAGCTTATTTGAAATGACCTCTCGTGCCTTGAACTGGATTTCTCGTTGATCGGAGAGTCAGATGTTTTCACATGACGTTTCATCAGGTACTCAGCTCTGTTCTGCTAAGAATGACTGTCTTCGGGAAATCTGGATCTCAAATTAGGGTTCCTTTATCCAAGGGCGCCCCTCCTTGAAAAGGGCGCTTTTGCCTTTTAGCTTGATTATTTTCATCTGACAAGTTGCCTACTTTGATCCAGATTCTCCGTTGACTGCTTTCACATCCGAGGGTATTGACCATACCGATTCGTTTCACGAGATTTAGCGAGGGTCATCAAAGGGAGGCCTTTGTCATTAATTCGGCATCACGGAGTGAAATTGCTGCTGAGAAAAGGCTCTTTCTTTACAACTTTATGGGTCATGGTTTCACAATCAATTCCTCAAAACTGCCTCTTTTGCTTCGTCGGCGGTTGCTGCCGGTGATCTATTCGCCCGGATGATGCGGATGTTTGTTTTCAACTGTTGAGCCGGCAACCAAGCGTTGAGAATGAAGGCGGGATGATCTTCGCGGCTTTGTTTGACCTTCAAAGACCATGAAGCCCACAGCGGAAAGAAGCCTTTTTCCCAGCTTATCGAGCAAATCTCGCCGTAACATCTCGAGGTTAGTCAAATTTTGACCTTTTCGTTTTTGGAATCTCCTTAAGTCCAAGCGGCATCTTTTTGACCTTTTATTCATGGTTGTATGTTGAAGCTTTTGGAAGCTTAGCTTTTCGGTACTTTAGTCTTGTAATCGCCGTGTAGGTATTGGGCTCAACCGTTCTGAAAAAAGAGAAATAGACCCACCAGAGTAAAGCGTGTCTTTTGATGATTCTGACTTGACCAATGTGATCGTGAAGCCCTTTAAACCTATCAAAATCATTTTCGATCATTTCTGGGAAGGTCCTATTTTCGGGGGATTTCCCTGAAAATAGGGGAAAAACCCTAATTTTCAATTTTTCAGAATTTTGTACATGTGTTCCTAGACAGAAACCCACCAAGATTCTATGATTGGTTTGACCTAAAACAGACCTTTCATGGCATTTTAACAAGATTTAGCACAATTTACACAGAATGCCAAAAAATTTATTTGGGGTACAACATAGGCTCCGTCTGGTGACCATGTCGGATACCTACGGCATAGGAGAACCGAGAATCTCAAGTTTCGTAGACCAGTATATCTTATCAGTTGGGTAACGTAGTCAGGACTTTGGTTCCATACATTCCTAAAAATAGAGTTCACCTTATTTATTGGGTTCCCCAATTTATTCACCTATGACAAAACATCTAAGAAAACACCTAAAACACGACAATACTTTACTGAACGGGGAAAAACATAACAACATAACGTTAAAGCAAGGAAAAGTATTTACAATATGTACTCACCCCATCCCCGAAGGGATGAAATGCTTCAAGTACTGCCCGCTGTAAGGCAGTGGAAAGAGCCTTCCGTCTGAATGTGAGAGAATATAGGAATTCTCTCCTGCAAGATTATGAATCAGGAACGGCCCCAGCCAAAGGGAGTCGAATTTTCCGTGCATTCCCTTTGGTTGGTGTCTCTTGTCCCATAACAGGACTTTATCTCCAATCTCAAAGTCCCGTTGCCGAGCCTTCTTGTCGAAGATCCTCTTCACTCGCTCTTGATGCTGAGTGATCCTATCAACTATCTCCACCCTTTCTTCTTGAAGTTTCATTAGGCACAAGATACGTTTCTCGATAGGATCTTTGAATTCCTCATCTTCTATTGTGGATGCCAGCTGTAAAGCGGACAACTCTAGAGTGATGGGTAACGCAGCTTCAGTGCCATATAGGATTATGAAAGGTGAAGTGCCGATAGCTCTTTTGGGCGTGATTCTGTCAGCCCAAAGAGCATCGTACAATTTCGTGTGCCAAGCCCGTTGATTGGAATCAACCATCTTGCGCACTATTGTGACTATGTTCTTATTTGACGATTCGGCTTGTCCATTACCTTGTGGATAGTAATCTGAAGAATGGGACAAGGTGATGCCGTAGTCAAAACAAAATTCTATCAACTCCTCTGACGAGAAGCTTGTAGCGTTGTCAGCCACGATCTTTTTGGGTACTCCGAAGCGTGTAATGATGTTCTCTTTGAGGAAATTACACACCACCTCGGAGGTAGCCTGCTTTACAGGAATTGCCTCAACCCACTTAGTAAAATAGTCTGTCGCTGTGAGGACGTAGACATGTCCTTTGCTGGAATGAGGGTTGATAGGTCCCACAAAGTCTATGCCCCATTGCTGGAATGGAGCATCTATCACCACCGGCCTGAGTGGAAGGTTCGACAGCTTAAGTTTACCAACAAATTGTTGGCACAATGTGCATCTGTGCACCCAGTCATATGCGTCGCGGAACAAGGTCGGCCAAAAGAATGATGCCCGCAAGATCTTGAATGCGGTGACCCTTGATGAGAAGTGACCTCCGCATGCTTGATTGTGGAATGCCTCCATCAATCGTCTTTGTTGATCTTTGGTGACGCATAGCAGGAACGTTCCATCAAGCCCACGCTTGTATAGAACATTTCCTCCAAGCACATAGCCTTGTGCTTGTAATTTCAAAGTTCTTCTCTGTTGCTTGTCCAAGTGTGTTGGACATTCCCCGTAGGTTAGGTAGTACCATAATTCTGTGTACCACTCTTGAGCAGATTCAACTAATAAGACCATTGGGAGGTCTTCTTCCATTTCTGTTCTTGGGATTCCATCTTCAGCTTGATGTTTTAAATCACCATCTTCTGCCAGGAGTTGACATAGACCTCTCCCGCGAATGAGCTTGGTAGGCTTGATATCCAAGTCGTATTCTTGAACTCTTGCAATCCAGTTGCCTCTTTTGGTGCCCATCTCTTGTTGAGTGAGGACACTCTTGACCGCGGGGTCTGCAACATACACAGTGGTGTGAGAGTTTAGGATGTAGAATCTGAAATTCTTAACAGCCCTCACCACGGCATATGCATTTTTCTCTATTTGGGAGTACCGAGATTCACTATTCTTGAAGCTGCTGCTCATGAAAGCGATAGGTGACTCGGACTCTTCATTCAACTTCTGAGTCAGTATGGCGGATAGAGTATGTTCCGACGCGTAACAATAAAGAATGAATTCTTTATTGAAATCGGGTCGAACCAACACTGGTGCTTTACTGATGGCCTCCTTTATTTTCTCGAATGCCTTCCTTCCTTCATCGGTCCATTTGAAAACAGTTGTTTTCTTCATCATTGCCGAGATGTCTTTGGTCAGCTCCGAGAAGTCAGGTACAAATCTTCGTATAAAATTGACTTTGCTGAAGAAAGAATGTACCCCAGTTTTATTGGTAGGGAGAGCCAGATCCTTGATTGCATCTACCCGATTAGGGTCTATCCTAGTCCCTTCTTTAGAGACGATGTGACCAAGCAATTTGCCTTCTGTCACTGCGAAGATAGACTTTTTCGGATTCAGTGATATGTGATGGGACCTGCATCTCTCAAACACTTTCACTAAGTGTTGAAAATGATCTTGCCGCTTTTTTGAGAAAGCGGTAAGGTCGTCAAGATAGACGACAATCAATTTGTCTTTTAAGTCGCCAAAAGCCAAGTCCATGGCTCGCTGAAAGGTAGCACCGGCGTTGATGAGGCCGAAGGGCATCCTCTCGTAGGCGAACGTTCCCCATGGAGTGGTGAACGCTGTTTTGAGTTGATCTTCTTCAGCCACTGCAATTTGATTGTACCCCGAAAATCCGTCAAGTAATGACAGCATCTCCGAACCGGTTACCGTTTGCAATGTGTGTTCCATGATGGGTAAAGGATAGTTATCCTTTAGTGACGACTGGTTCAGGTTCCTGAAGTCTACACAAATCCGGATTTCTCCGCTCTTCTTGCGTACAGGAACGATGTTGGACACCCAGGTGGAATAGTGGATCGGATATATGATCTTAGCATCCACCATCTTTTTCACCTCCGCGTAGATTGTATCTTGGATACGCGGGTTATAGTGTCTCTGCTTCTGCTTGAAGGGCTTGATGTCAGACTTTAGTGGAATTGTATGGGACAATTCCTTTGGCTTGAATGCTTTCAGGTCTTCATAGGACCATGCAAAGACGTCTCGATATTGCTTGAATAGAGATATGAAATTGTCGCTTTCTTCCATAGTGCAACATTTGCCTAGGTTGACAAGCCGAGGCTTATCTTCCGTACCAATGTTGACTTGTTGGTAGTCGGCTGACGTCTTGTCATTAGAATTCCTTTGATCCTGAACACGTCTGTCGTGTCTATCAAAAATATCCTCCAAGGATACTAGACCTTTGGGGATATTATTGCCCTTTAATTGGATGACGCCAGATTCCGTGACTTCGGAATTCTCCGCCATATATTCCTTGGAGGGAGAAGCACTACCTTCAAAGAATAGTTCTTGATAATTGTCATCCATGCGAAGGAACTCTTGAATGTCTTTATCATTAGTAAAGACCTGCCAATTGTCGCAGTTGTCGGGGATGGCTGGCCTGTAGATGAGCTCGATAGCAAAGATATTCTGACGAAAATCAGAATGGGGCATGAAAAGAGCTGCTGATACCGCAAGGGAATCCACTCTGCTATTCCGCTCACGTGGTATGTACTCGATATTGAATGCTTCAAACCAGTCGATCGCATTCCATACCCTTTGTCGGTAAGAAGAAAGACGACTTCTTCTTACTTGATACAGTCCTCTGACCTGTTGAACGATCAGCTCTGCATCACCTTCGACTTGAAGGTATTTTATACCCATATCTCTTGCCTTTTTGAGGCCAAGTATGAGCGCCTCGTATTCTGCGGTATTGTTTGTGTTATCAAACTGCAAGCGATAAGCAAATGGGTATAGTGTTCCTTCGGGAGAGGTAATGACAACTCCCGCTCCCGATCCTGCTGTTGAGCAACTGCCGTCGAACTGCATATTCCACATTCTTGCATCTTGATTCAATGTTTGCGTGGTAAGTGCAAGATTTTCATCTTCTTTAGTTACTTCTGACAGCATGGCATACGTGCCAGGACCCGTGTTTTGATGTAACACTTGTGCTTGTGGGTCTTGAGATTTCACCACCGTGAATGTTGACTTAGCCTCAGGTTCCAACTTGAAAGTGCCCTTTTTCAATGGGATTGTCGCGTACGACCAATCCAATTGAATCTCGCCTCCGAGATCTTTGCAAAAGCTTCTGCTCAGGAGCATTCCATAACTGATTGGGATGTCGGCTATGAGAATGGTCATCATGATCTTCTTTTCTGGGCAGGATGCCAATCTTACTTGAGCATCCTTCAGCTGACCTACCAGTGGCACGGGTTTTGATTCAAGTGAGTAACACTTTTCTTTGGTTTCCGTGCATGATAGCCCTAAAGCTTTCATGATTTGTAAAGGCATGACGTTATCAGATGCCCCTGAATCAATTATACAGTTGCTAAGCTTATATCCTCCCATATACAAAGATATGTAAAAAGGTTTTGGCTTTTCTCCCGCTGGTACGGAAGATGCTAGCAATGTGGGCTGTATGATGATTGGCTTCTGAATCACCTTAAGAATCCGATCCATTTGATCGGGATGATCCTGGAGATACTCCAGCTGTGAAATTTGTACCTTCGTCTTCATCATGGATGTCACTATGTCAAAGTTCGTCGAAGACGGTTCTTGAGGAACTGGTGTGACGTACTCATGTGTAGACTTGGGATTAGAAGTGGAAGCTTCTTTTCCCTTTTCATTGGACTGCCGTCTTTCGTCTTCTTCTTTCTGTGCTTTGAAATGCTGAGCACGTGTAAACACGGGTGTTGACAGGTTCTCGTGATTGACAGCAAGATTGTACTGACGGTAGTCTTCTTCTTCTTGATTTACGGGTTCGTTGTGAAAGTATCCCGTTGCGGAGTCGCCATCGAAATTGTCCATTTGAGGTGGAGCAACGTTCGAATTTGAAGGTACTGTATTGGAGCTTGGAACTGCATCTCCGGCATATCCCATTATCTGATTCATCCTTTGATTCTCAGGGCATGAAGATCCAGTGTGTTCATCTGAATCGTGGAAACAACAGAACACGTTGGATTTCTCAGGTTCTGCTTGTCGAGGCGGTCCTGAGAACTTTGGCTTGAAGTTGTTAAATGATTGGAAATTATTTTTCTTCGGCTGATAAGGTTGTTGAGGCTGGTACTGCTGTTGAGGCTGGTACTGCTGTTGTTGATATGGTGGTGGTGTGGGCATTGCTTGCTGCCCTTGGTTGGGTGACTGTCTTTTGAGGATGGTCACCTCGTTTGCTACCTTTTGTAGCAATGGATCTGCTGATGCTTGGACCAGCGGTCTGATGGCATCATTCTTCATCTTCCCCATAGTGATCATGTGATCTTCGAGCTCAATAGCCTTTTCTTGAGCTACCAGCAGGTCTTCTTCATGACTGCCTTTTATGAAAAAGGCTATCTCTGAGGGTAGGGCGTTGATGAAGCTGCTCATCAGGATCTCATCGGATGGATTCATTGTGTGGGAAAGTCGTGTAACAAGGCGGTTAAACCTTGCTACGAACTCCCTCATTGGTTCTGTGGACTCCATCTTTGAGTTAGATAAACGGGCAAACAGTTGATGACTGTCTTCAGCAGGTCTGAATCTGGCCAAAAACTTTTCGCTCATGTCTTCCCAGTTTGTGATAATCCCTGGTCGCAAATGATTGAACCAGTCAGCTGCATTTGCTTCAAGAGTTTCGACAAAGAGTCGAACGGCGATATCTTCATGTGGCACAGACAGAACGGAACAGGCCGCTGTGAATGCTGAGAGATGTTCATCGGGATGTTTAGTCCCGTCGCCATAGAATCTTGGGAAATGCTTCCGTGATCCCTTGGGAAGTTCATGATTGCCTTGTAAGGCCAATGGACCTATGTTATTACCCCATGGAAGTGGGGCAGCACGTCTGGCAACAACTCTTGCATTTCGGCCATTGCCGAAAAGATTGTTGATGTAGTGGCCATTGCCATTGTTGCCATTGCCATTGCCGTTATTACGGCCAATGCCGTTATGAATGTTAACGTTGTCGGCCATTGCTTGAGCAGGAGGTTCTTGCTGAGGTTCTTCTAGAAATTGCTCTCGAACCTCTTGAAAGATCTGCTCTGTGTCGGATGCTTCTCCGACTTCTTCTTGGAAAAGAGGATTGGTCCTCCTTCTTGTATATACCTGGTAAGCCAGGATGTTTACTGCCACGCAGGTGGTGGTAACACTGGTCTCTCGGCTGCTAGATCAGCCTTTCTTTCTTCCTCGTCCAGAGTAATGGCTGTGGCTCTCCACTGAGCTGGTGATGTATTCTTCTCGAAGATGAAGATCCGCAAGCTGCTGATAATATCCGATTGCTCTCCTTCAATGTATGTAAGATCTGGTTGGAGAGTTGCTGGAACAAGATCAGGTTGCTCTACTGGTGCCCAAGGACGCCAAATAGTCATTCCCGTGACATAAAAGTGTTTTGCTTTTCTTGAAGTTTTATGCCTCGTTGCCCCACGGTGGGCGCCAGAAAACTGTTGGCGTTTAAATTAGCACCTCTGGAGTGCTGATTGTAAACGTTCAGCTATTTCAAATGTTTTGCAACACTTCTTCGTTATTTAAAGAGGAGAAGTCCCTCTCTGCTGGGAGCAATGCGTAGGGAAGGGAAATGTCTAACTAGGTTCCTATCTTTTTATGCTTCAGCGGTAGGACACAAGGGTGCACAAACACAATGTGCCGTAGCTAAGCTTTTCTCTGGTTTCTGCAGATCTTAACTACGACTAACTAGCTTTTATCTATCCAATACCTTCAAGATGAACAGAGCATGAGGGTAAAGGAGCGGGAATGGGATGGTTGGATCACTTGAATTCGCCGTCTCCAGAGGATATGACCGAGGCTCTGAACTCACGGGTATACACCGATAAGGTTGGTAAGGCGTAAACGTTTCAGACGTGGGTGTAAATCAGATCCGATCTGCTTAAGGAGGAGGGACTCCTATCCGGTATGAGCTTTGAAATAGCTGCCAAAACAATTAATCAAATGGCGCTCTGGCCAACGAGCTTGCTAAGGAGGAGGGACTCCTATCCGAAGTATAGCTTGGAAGCCAACACATTAAACAACATCAAACGACAACTGTCAATAACAAATATCCAAGGAGGAGGGACTCCTATCCGAGGAGGGAAATGAGACAACGAGCTATTAAACACAGGACGTAGACATAACTCAAATAAGATGATCAAAATGCAAGCGCCTTCTGATATTCCTCTTCAATGCTTTATCAACGAACTACAAAAGTTGGGAAAGCAAAGGCACGAAATCATGCACAATTACAATCATCCAACGAACTCTCATCCAAGAGTGAACAAATATTCGCTTTCAAAGTGTTGGCAACAATGGCGCAGCAATTTTGCATAGCAAGTAAAGGTTAACCAAATAATGAGCCCAAGGCTCTTATTTATAGAACTCAAAGGAGTGGGCAACCCCAAAATCTCCTTGAGTTAACAATGAGTTCTTGCCAATCAATTAGCAAGATTTATTCCTAAATAGGGGGAACAAGCAGTTAACTCGAAAGCTACTTCAGTTAACTGAAAGTCAACAAAGAGTCAACTGGAAACTACTTCAGTTGACTGAAAGCAAACTAAAGGTGAACTTAAATGTAAAGTCTCCCTCCAAAATAGACATCCACATTTAGTGGAGATCTAAGATCCACAAATCGTGGAAGCCAATTAGACATCCTTAATTAGTGGGATCTGACAATGCATGATTTAAGGAAAGTGGAGTTAATCTTGGAAAGAAGCATCAAGTTAACTCCAATTACATTTAATAGCATCTCGAGTTGACTTGGAAAGAAGCATCAAGTCAACTCAAGTCTCATGAATGCCACTTGGAGTGTGTATGGCGTCCTTCTCTGGTGCATTTATAGCTCGCCATTAATCAACAGTGTCTCAATCCATTGATTGACCTCATCAGCTTCTGGGGCGTTAATGCTCCGTAGGATGATGACGTGGCGTCGGAGCATGACCTCACCCGTTGTGAGCTGATTTCCGAAGTCAATGCATTGAGATGCTGCCTCTTCTAACTTGGTTGATAAAGCTGCTACCTTAGCTAGCTTACAACCCTCTGAATCGTCAAGAAAGGTGCTGCGGATGACATCCCTGAACTGGTTCTGTACAGTCACCAACTCGACGTATTCTCCTCCCTCACGCTGATATTCCATGCAAGGGAAAGATATTACCAACATTCTTGCGAAGTTGATAATAGTGGCGACCACCCTTCTGTAATCAATCATCTCTACTGAATGAGCGTCGTAGGCTTTCACCTTGTACGCCAATTGTTCCTTCCAAGCAAACAGATGTTGCTTGTTTTCCTCAGAGTATACTGATTGATATGCTAATTGCAAATCTGCAATTGTACTTTCGTCTTCAAGCCTCTTTTCTGCAATCCTTTGTTCCGACTGCTGAATCTCCACACGAAGTTCATGTGCTCTATCCCGTAACTGGTATAGGTTTGCCAGTACGCATCTACCCTTGAGAACAAACTCTTCCACCTGATTTCTCAAGTGTTTGCCGAATGTTAACAATTGCCGATGATTTTGTTCGGCGGGGAGATCTAGTAGTCCTGCCAGTAGGGCTGAGACGTTGGGTGTGCCATGTATCAAGCTGGTGATGTAAGACCTCAGTTTCTGATTTTCAGCCTTTAAGGCTGCCTTTTCTTTACCATCCTTGGCCATCCTTTCTTGTGCGCTCACCGAAGCTATTCCGAGAAGGTCCGCCTCCACCTGTCGTGTAGTCTTCCCGAGGTTAAGTTGAGACAAAGTGTAGTCCTCTACTTGAACCTCGTGTATGCTTTTCTCTACTGGTGGAGCGGCAGTCTCTATGATGATCTCACATTCTGCATTCCTTTCTATGTGAACTTGCTTCTTTAACTTCTTCGCCGACGTGTCTTGTGGGACGTGGTCGAATTCGGTAAAGTCAAGCTCATATGAGGGTTTTTCCCTCTTCCTTCCTAGGAAACCTTCGAGCCAAATAGAATCTCGGCGAACTTCACTAGGAGGGACGTGAGGCCCTTGAACGCTAGATGTGTGAGACTGTGCTGGAGTAATGTCTCTCGGTGGCGAATCCAAGTCGATGAGGACCTGTGTTCGCTGTGATATTGGTGATATGGGCGGCTCTGTTTCCATAACAGGCACCGTTTCTGCTGCTGCTTCTACTGTTGTTGCTTCCGCCATTGGTTCAGCCACTGGTTCTTCAACAACTACTGATGCTGGTTCCTCCGTGATAACTTCTGCTGAATCAGGGGTAGCAGTCTCTACTCTTTGTTCTGGGGCAGCAATATCCGTGATTATTTCAGGACTATGTGTGGCTTTTTCCACTGGTGTCCTCTATGTTCTAGGTTTTGACATCCTCATCCCTTGGGGAGGATTGCACCATTGCTTTTGTCTAGGTTTCCTTCTTGAAGTGGAAGGTGGTGTAGACTGAACCTGTGGCGGCTCTGTTCTGTGAGGTATCACCTTCCTTGATTTCTTGCTGTCAAGATAGAGTTGGCTATTTCTAACCACTCTACTCGTTCTTTCTTCTATAGATGTATCCTCTTTGGCATACCAATCCACTCTCGGGAGCGGTTGGGAGTCAACTGAATCTGCGAAGAATGTGGGGAGAATGACTTCCCCTTCATCATCTGATAGGCCCTCAATGTCTGCTGACATGAAATCAGCAATCTGTGGGAGTCTGAATCTGCTGTAATTCCTTCTTCGCACTTCATACTCGTCTTTACAATTCACCCAATAATCTTCCATAGAAGACTTATGTGACGAGTGTTGCTCAAGGTGTGCTGCATAGAGGCCTCTGGGATCATAAGATCTTCTATCAATGAGATATTTGAGGTTAAACCTCCTTGTTTCTTGACCCATCATCTTTGCATCTGCCGCGGATTCACATCTATATAGTCCCATTCCAACGGGAAAGGTAACAGCTGTCTTCCTCTTCAAGCGCAAGTGGACATGAACTTCGGACAACTGTCTCAGGAACTCCATGAAAACTACCCTATCGGAAGGGTGTCTTGGTAGCATGGCGGGGTGGCCAATGTAGCCATACACGCGTATGTAGGAGAATGTAGGAAATTGGATAAACCAATCTGCCCAATCCGCCATTGCCTCTCTGGCTGTCTGCGAAATACGCACGTGCATCTCATGGTTAAGCTCACAAACTATGTGCATGGTGAAGTGATCACTTGTCTTCTTGAAGTGTCTTTCTGCTTGAGTAAACTCAAGGCATGTGAAAAACTCGTGAACCTTCTGCACACCTAAGGTTCCCACATTGTTCAATAACCTGAAATCGCCTTGGAAGGCTATCAAGTATACCAAGTAGGAGCACATGTGGAACCTATGAGCTTCCAGATACCCAGTGATTTGTCGGTGGAGTGTGTCACTGATCAAAGTGGCCCAGTCATAGTATTCCCTCCTGCCAATGATTTTAGCGATGACATAGTACATCCATGGCTGGAACTGACGACCATCTTCTTCTCCAGTGACTCTGCTGAGTAGAGTGATTAACACTGCGTACTCGTCTTTACATTCTCCTCGCCCCAACAACTTAGGCAAGCTTGCCTTTGTCACTTTTAGCCATTTTTCAGCCATTATCCTTTGACATTTGTCCTTGGCTGTCTCAAAAGCTTTCTCACATTCCGTCAATGATATGACTTTGCTGTTAGGATGTGAGGGAATATCAAAACATCTTTCGATATCTTGAGGCTTTAAACTGCAAACAATCCTTCCATCTGCTGCTCTGCTTTCTCTGGTGGTAGGGTTGTAATGCTTGATACAAGCGATTACGAGCTCTACGCTGTGTAGTGTGATGGGAATTGAAGCGGCTTGCAGCAATCCGGATTCTTCGATATTCTGCAATGTTATTTGATTCATGCCTTCTAACTGCTCCAAATCGACCACTGGATTTACTTGGTGTAGATTTGTGTCAACTGTTTTCAAGTAATCATGGAGTAAGACCGTCTTGGTCTCGTATTGCACCTGGGAGTACTGCATCCTGAAAAACTTGAAGATTGACTGTAAGCTTGACCTAGTTCAGATGATTTTCGGAAACCCTTAAAAATAGCGCCCAGCCGAGAAGTATTTTTCCGGAAAAAATCTGGCACATGGGTTTTGTTCGTGCTTCAATGCTGAACAAACCCAGTTCCTCAGAATTTGGATTCTGAAACTTCTTCGAAAAAACCCCCAAAAATAGGGGCAGCAAGTTTGCTGATTTTGGAAAATTTGTCGAGATGGGTTTCTTCCGGAAATGATGGCCGACCTACCCAGCTTGATCGATCCCCGATGTAGCCACAGCTTTTTCCTCAATGAGCGCAAGAAAACCTAAGACAAGAAGAGAGGAAAGATGTATGGACGGAAGTTTCTGCATCTCGGATCTTCTAAAAACTATCTCCGGGATCCAATCCTCAAAATGGCAATCCTTTCCTGCTTCAAATCTGCAAATAAAAATGAAGAACGGATGAAAACCTCCTTCAGATCTTCAATGGCGTCCTTGAGAGCTTTGTGGCTGTTTTTATCCTTCAACCTGCAATGAAATAATGAAAAGGGGACACCATCTCCTTGAATATATATGTTTGAGTTTCAGATCCACAAATTTGGGGACCTAACACAAGCTCAAAAGGTGATTTGAGTTTGATCTAGAGTTAAAAAGGTGATTTCCACCAATCGTGGAGCGTTTTAGCCAACTTTAACTCAAGAAGCTTTTGACTTTAGTCAACAAATGACCTTTGACCTTTTTTAGGCGTCCCTTTTCATCTTTTGCAAGTTTTTTGTATTTTCTTCTCTTGAAAACCCCCTGTTTGATCCTGAATCTGGCGTTGTCTGTCGATCTTGAGACGTCACGGACACATTCACTGCGGAGCAGAATCCATACTGGAAAGAAGTGCATGGGAGACTGAATGATAAAAAACTGAGTTAAGGGCTCCAAAAGACTGGGCGCCTTTCCCAAGAAAGGGCGCTTTTGCCAATGCCTTAGTGATTTTTCAGTCTTCGTTCTTCAGCTTATTTGAAATGACCTCTCGTGCCTTGAACTGGATTTCTCGTTGATCGGAGAGTCAGATGTTTTCACATGACGTTTCATCAGGTACTCAGCTCTGTTCTGCTAAGAATGACTGTCTTCAGGAAATCTGGATCTCAAATTAGGGTTCCTTTATCCAAGGGCGCCCCTCCTTGAAAAGGGCGCTTTTTCCTTTTAGCTTGATTATTTTCGTCTGACAAGTTGCCTACTTTGATCCAGATTATCCGTTGACTGCTCTGTCAGGTATTGATGCTTGCAGTTGCGTTTCCGAGATTTGCTTGAGCTGAGAAGGTCATCAAAGGAGGCCTTTTGTCATTGGTCAACATCTGGAAGTCCAAAAGAAAGGGCGCCTTTGCTTTGAAAAGGCTCTTTTTCTTGCAACTTTGACGTTAACTGTGGTTTCCTGTCAATTTCTCAACTGCCTCTTTTTGCTTCGTCAGCAGTTGCTAGCGATCTATTCATCGGATGATCTGGATGTTTGTTTCATTGTCGAGCCAGCACTCAAACGTCCAGAATGACTGCTTTGGATGATCATACTGACTTTGTTTGACCTTCAAAGACCATGGGCGCCCCTGCTTGAAGAAGGCGCCTTTTCAACATGTGAGCAATCTCCCCTTCGTAACATCTCCAGAGTTAGTCAAATTTTGACCTTTTTTGTTTTCAGGAATCTCCTTCGTCAAACAGCATCTTTTTTGACCTTTTCCGCCATGGTTGTATCGTTGAAGCTTTTGAAGCTTAGCTTTCAGCGCCTGGTACTGGCCAATCTGCCATTAATGGCTGTGGAGCTCCTAACTTCGTTCCTAAAAAAGAGAAATAGACCCACCAGAGTAAAACGTGTCTTTTGATGATTCTGACTTGACCAATGTGATCGTGAAGCCCTTTAAACCTATCAAAATCATTTTCGATCATTTCTGGGAAGGTCCTATTTTCGGGGGATTTCCCTGAAAATAGGGGAAAAAACCCTAATTTTCAATTTTTCAGAATTTTGTACATGTGTTCTTAGACAGAAACCCACCAAGATTCTATGATTGGTTTGACCTAAAACAGACCTTTCATGGCATTTTAACAAGATTTAGCTCAATTTACACAGAATGCCAAAAAATTTATTTGGGGTACAACAGTATCCAAGGTTGGTTTCTTATTGAGAAGAACACCTGCAGCTACTCTTGCAATGGTGCTGACCTTGGCGACAAAAATTGAAGATGATCTCATTCTTGCTGGGAAAATAAAAATTGAATCAAATGAATCAGAAGAAATCCCTTCTTTGGAGTTATTTTCTTCCATCACGAGGACGGATCCTATGGTGCAAAGGTTGGTAAATGAGCTACTTGTCCTCAAAAAGCAGCTAGCTCATAATTTTGCCGTTGGGAATCAACACAAGTTATCTTCACCTCCGAAGAGGCTTGTTGTTGAGGTACTATTAGTAAAAGCAGTACCGAAGCATCCTGACTCCGATCCAAGTGATCTCACTATTCTCTTCCAGGAAAAGGAAGCATACATAGCTGGCGACTCCCATTTCTAGTTTATGCAGTCTCAGAAAGCCATTGATGAAAATCAGGATGATGAAAGTCATTTTGCTGAAATTCAAGTAAATAAAGACGATCTTGTCTTGAGATCTCAAAAGATGGACATGCACAAAGGTCTCAGTCAGTTTGAAAAGAATGCATATGTGTTTCGAGACCATGAACTTGAACACATGTTGCATAAAAGAACTTCCCCAAGGCATGATGAGGACCTTCATATAAATTATTCAGATTTTGCCAAGTTTGAAGAGGGTGAACATCATATTGAGGTATGCAGTGCAGTCATATCTTCATCTGAATCACATGAAGGAGATCATTCCGATCAGCATGAGGTTACCATGGTTGATGAATCAGTTGTTCAAGTAGCAACTGGTAAGAAGCATTCAATCTTTGACCGATCAAGGGAATGTCCCAAAAGACATCTTGCTTGGTTGGAGGCCGATGGGAAGACAGAGGTTTCAATTGCACCTGAGCGTGAAGATAAACTTGAGGATGCAGCTAAAAATGTATTTGTAGATGCGCAGGAGCAGTCTGAATTCAATGATTCATTTTGGAGCAGTAGTATATCGGATATATTTTCAGAGGTAGCTGAACCTATTCATCTCTTTCCAGAAGCAATGCCTCAACTTCATCTACATGTAGCTGCTAATGATCATGGAAGGCCTTGCAAGCTGTTGAAGAAAGGTAGCTATTTTGTTGAACCCATGAATGGTTTCATTTGAGAAGATTTCATTGATGGCTAGTTTTAATTGGGTAGGTTTTTACCTTTTCAATAAGTGCATTTGCATAGGTTTGCGATTTGTTTTCGTAGATTTATTTTTGCCGTCATCGTCTGACACCAAGCCCAATGGATGCATAAAAGCACTTGAATTCTGGAGTTCTTCTCCCTTCATTCGTTTCAAAGAATGGTTGAAGGAAGATCCCTAGCAGGAGCCAATTGTTATCACGGAATCTAGCAGCACTCATTCCACAGATAACCCCCCTACGAAACTTGTCTATTTCCTATGTTTGTGAAGTTCAAGCATGCAAAACAAGGTGATTTTTGAGCCACCTCGAAATGCGTTCCAAAGCCTCAAACAGTTAGTTTGAGCATCCCCCTATGTTCATCTCGCGAAGACCTTCGAAATGAGTACCTTTGTGATCTCTCACTGTTGATACTTAGTAAAATTGTGAAAAGTGCAGTTGTCTGAAAAAACAACACTCTACTTCTTTTTGGAAAATTGACTAAGTGTTAAAAGTGCAAGGGAACCAAAAATCAGCACCCCTGCACTGAAGTGATTTTTGTTTGGTGCAATGGCACTGAATTTTAGCGCCCTTGCACTTTTCTTCCAGACTTAGCCAATTTTTTACTATGGCATTATTTTTAGCACCTTTGCACTTTTTCCAGACTTAAGTCATTTTTTGTGCAATGGTGCTGAATTTTAGCACCTTTGCACTTTTCTTCCAAACTTAGCCAATTTTTGACTATGGCATTATTTTTACCACCTTTGCACTTTTTCCAGACTTAGTCATTTTTTATGCAATGGTGCTGAATTTTAGCACCTTTGCACTTTTCTTCCAGACTTAGCCAATTTTTTACTATGGCATTATTTTTAGCACCTTTGCATTTTTTTCAGACTTAGTCATTTTTTGTGCAATGGTGCTGAATTTTAGCACCTTTGCACTTTTTTCAGACTTAATCTTTTTTTTGTGCAATGGTGCTGAATTTTAGCACCTTTACACTTTTGGCAGTTTTTAACTTAGTCTCTTCAAACTTGCTCTATTTCCATTCCGGACCCCGTGTCTTCACTCCCACATCGTTTTCCATGCCTAGTGGCTTGTTTCACGCTTGCTCAACATCGTTTCTCGCTTCACGCTTCCCAATGCTACTTTTTCTGCTAAAACCTATTGATTCACCATTCTTGCAATTTCTCTCCAGATCTCGTCAAGTGATCTCGAAGTTGATGTCCTTTGATCTTGGTTTCTTCTAGATAAAAAATTCATGTTGGAGACCAGGAAGAAGTATGAAGACTCCGCGCCCAAGCAAGGAACCATGAGGATTCCTGATCTCCAGTGTTAGACATTTTCAATGCATCCTTTTATGCATCTTGTAAATATTTCCTGACATCTTATATGTCTTTTTGTAAATTGTAATTGCACCAAGTTTGAGATGTAATTTTATTAAGAAAAATTACACTTTGACTTTTGTCAAAGTTACGTGAGATCTCCTTAAATCGCTCACCCAACTTTCCTTGATTTCCTCAAATTAGATTCCTAATTTTGCTCATCCCTCTTTCTATATAATGTGAGGGATTTCCTTTGTATTGTTCATCCTTTAGTATTTTGCAACGAAGTGCTGCCCTTTTTGAAGCAGAATTGTGAAACTTTGTGTTCATACTTTGTGAATGAAATCTGATCAATAAAGAAGAAGATTGCAAACCAGACTTTGTGTTGGATTCGATAGTCTTGTGAATTGATCTCATTTGGTGGTGATTAGCTTATGGAATCTGAAGGACTCTAAGTAATTCATGTAAACTTTGTGTTACATCCTTTATTTAGATTTACATTTGTGTTTTGTTTATCTTTGTTTGAATGATCTACAAGACTTTGTGCTTGTAATTATTCATGCTCTTTGGATACTTTGGTTGGATAATCTACAAGACTTTGCGCTTATAATTGTTCATTTTTTTCGAGGAATTGTTGCATCTAAGAAGACTTTGTGCTTCTAATGCGACAAATGACACACCTATCACAAATCCTCCATTGATAAAGCTACGCAATGACTTTGTGCCTTCGTGAGCTTTCTCTTTTATTTTACTAGTTTATTGTTAATCACTTCTGGTACCTCTACGCTTTTCTTTGACAAGATAGAGGTATTGGCATTACTGCTCATTGTTAGTTTAGAGTTATTGTGAATTGAGAACTTCCAACAGTGAAGCATTGTAAACATCTTCTCTGAAAAAAGAAAGAAGGATGAATGTAACACACCCCCCCCCTTTGTAAGTATTGTGTACATTTTGTAATTACTTTGTTTGTTTTACTATCACTTCTGTCAGCAGTAAGAAGGGCGCCTCCCCTTTTTGAGAGGAGAGATTTACATCTCACATAGTTGTGGCTGAAGTCCTAGTTGTGTAATCTATCGAAAAGCTGATTACATAATTTTCACCCAACAAGTTGCGCCCAAATCATGAAGAGAGATGTTGGAAGAAATGGAAAAGTGTTGGAATTTCTCCTCAAAGACCCAATATGCACACAACTCAGGGAGACAGGTGGCAAGGAAGAAATGGTCGAGTCCAAGATAGGAAAATCCTTCAGGTCCAGGATGGAGAAATAATGAAGGCACATGCGTTAGAGAGTTAAAGAATGACAACTAGGAGGAAAATCGTCATCAAGCAGGAGAAAGAAGTTACAGTCTTGGAGTTTAGATTGAGAACGTGCCTACCATATCAGTTCAAGAGGAAGAAACTGTGATGATCAAATTGATCCAGTTTGCAGTCAAGGAGAAAAACAGTGGGAACGCATTTCTTGACGAGAATCTTCTAGAAGATAGTGGGCATTAATTACTCATGGTGGTCAAAGGGAGAGAGTGGGCATTTTGTGCTCATCTATTACCCCACTCCATTTTCTGGTAGTTTTTAGGGTGGAATTTTGACCCGGGGCTTATGTGGCTCAATCTGAGCCCTTCATTGTAATTCAATCTCAGTCGTCCATTGGATTTGGCCAACTATAAAAAGGGCATCCCCCTCATTTGTACATTATTAGATGATAGAATTGAGAGTTAGGATCATAGAGAGACAGTTACCATAGTTTGATAGCATAGCATAGATTGAAGAGGAAGGAAAGCTTTCTCATTGAATGCTTTGTAAGAAGTTGTTGTGAACACTCTCATAATAAAAAGAGTTTTCATTGATGGTGATTTCATCTTTTGTTGTGAGTAGCTAGCAAGGCTCCTTCGTCCTTCCGAATAACTTAGCATTTTAAGTAGAACTTGAAGTAGGTTAGAGTAAAATAGATTTCATTTTATGCAATTAGATGATAGTTATGGAATGTGGTGTTTGATCTAAGTAAGCTTCGTCTAATCCGCACCACTAGCAAGCTTACTAATGGTAGGTTTTCCTTGCATAGTCAACTAGAACCTTTTGAACCTAACTTCAATCATGATTCACATGTTTTCATGCATCGTTGTGATGGTGTCTTTATGTTGAATTGTAATTTGAATACTTTTATCCATTCCCTTGAAGATTGCACTTACTTTGTGGAAGTTGTCCGAAGCGAGGTAAAGCAAAGTCATGTTGAAGTTTGCTGAAGTCGATCTCCACATCCTGCACTTAGGATAGAATATAGATTCTCTAATCCCTGTAGCCATTCAATTTTACAATTTTCTGGTTAGTATTAGGAAACTTGCATATCGTTGAAAAATCTTTCGAACCACATGAAAACCCTTTAGTCCGTTGTTTGTTGTCTGCTGTAGAACAATTACGTAAGTCCCCTCATGATATCGGCAAATCACAACGAACCAACTAAATTTATTCCACCGCATAAAAGAAACCTTGGAGTTGAACGCATGAACTTTCTCGCAATCTTAGCATGCTAGATACTTTGATCAAGAGAAAATAGAGTAGTTGTTGGAAACTTTATTTTGTTGTTTGGTGCGGTCACAAAAAATACATCAACAGGAATTGGCGCTAGAAGGAGGGTCCTAATAGCTACAACATACAGCTACCTTGAAGTAGAAAGGGTTTTATCATAAAGGGTTTTATTGGAGAAGATTATCATGAGTCAAGATGATGCTACCACATAAAGGTGTTTTTCC
>VDFB02357446.1:0-46544 GCA_007258455.2 Sequoia sempervirens | reverse complement strand
TTTTTGTGTTGCAAGCATAGTGAAAAAATAGGAGCCATGAATCAGAATTTTTTTCCCCCACTAGCACCTTATCGATAATGAACCAATATAGCCAAGGCTAGAGAACAATGAACAGTAATTCCTTGTAAAAAAAAAGAAAAGTGTATAAGATTAACTATTTTATTGTGTTGAAGCCATCACCAGAAAACAACTTATGCATACATAGCTACACGTAGGGAATGATATGCTATATTTTCAATGTTTTATGGAAGAGTGATGTCACAATTGATCGTAGTGATGGATAGTGCCTTGTTTTCTTGTGTTTCACTTTATTTCTCCTATTTACAAATTTGTTTGTATGCCATACTAGATGTAAACAATATTGATACATACTAAGACATCCTTGGAATGATAATATGTATTTAAAGTGTTGTATGGAACATTGATGCCCCCATTGATCGTAGTGATGGACAATGTATTTCCACTATGTGCAGATATGTATGTATGTCATTATGGATGTAAACAACATTGATACATACTAATTCCTATGTTTATTTTGTTGGGACATTCTTGGAATGATAAGTGGTATTTTAACTGTTATATGAAACATTGATCACAATGATGGACAATGTATGTTCTAGGTTGGTTGTTTTGCAAGAACAAAGACTATTTTCAAAATTATTTACAAAGAGTTTTCTAAATATTCCTTTTTTATATTATTTGTTTTCGATCATACTGTTAATGTCTCCACAATAAAATTGAAAGATAAAAAAATTGAAATAAAAAAATTGGGAATGGAGCTCATAAGCCTTTGTTTCTTTAATTGAATCTTCAGCCCTTGTGTTGTTGTCACAATAGAGCTTGTGGCTAGATGTCGACATTGCAGCTCTGACATTTTTAAAGAGCGGGCCAAATAATTTCGGTGGACTCTAGCTCTCCCCAAGCTTTTAGATAACCCTCGGGTGCCAATAGCATAAGTTTGTTCCTTGTTTACTTTTTGCTGCTGAAAAATGTCTTTCCTCTTTGCCATATGCATCCAACGAACTGTGAAAATTATTTGCTTGCATTAGTGAAACTTGTACTATATAGTCAGACTTATTTATATTTGAGGTATTTATTTGTCCTTCAACTTTTTGTTTGCTAGTCATTTGGGAGTAGCCTATGTGTAGCTATTTATGTTTCTTCCATTTTATTGGAGTTGCATATAACTTTTTTTTTGTTATAATATTTCCTATGTGGCGTTCAATGATAATTTTCATCTAGGTTCTACACAATACTTTTTTAATTTAGCATAAGTGTACTTACACACATATATATCTAGATTTATACTTATTGATAGACATAATTTCATTTAAAGTTATATTTATATATATATATATATATATATATATATATTCTTACATGCATTATGAAGTATAGGTGTGGATAACTATGTATGTTGTGCAACTCAAGCTACAACTCTACACTCAACAATGCCTTATTGAAAGGGTATGTGTAGGATCATCATGGAAAAAATAGGCCCTTAAGTGGCAAAAAATTCAAAAAAATCAAAGTTAGGCAACTTGACGTAAAAATTTGAATAAGTTATCTATATTATTTCAAAAATATGTAAGAATAGAATCTGTAGAAAATTGAATGTAGTTTCTAAACTACTTCAGGTTTGCTCTAAAAAAAAAAAAAATCTATTCGTGAAAATTTGAAATTTCAAAAGCAACAAGATTTAAATTTCAGTGGAAAAAATAAGAATTAGGTGTCCGTCTGACCACCCTCACCACAATAAAATGATAATATGTTTTATAAGATTCGATATAAGAGAGGACTCATGCCCCAATGTGATGGTTTTGCATTTTTTTCCATAAATAATTAATTATGATTTTTATTACAAATTTTAAAAAAATATAATAACCTGTGAAGTCTAACCAATCTTACCTTTGGATCAAAACTTCATGAAATTCAATTTTTTTTTAATCCTATAATATGTGAAGTATAGAATGTGACGCGATGTTTTGGATTCAAAAATGTGACACCATTTGAAAGCTATAGATGCTTTCAATCACTTATCAATAAAGCATCTTATCATAATTTGAATAGAAATGAATAATAATTACTTATTAAATTCAAAGTAAAGCATAGGCGAAAGCTGAATCTCCTTTAAAACCCTCTTCGCTTCTCAATTTTGGGTAAAAATAGTCGTCAGCCACATACCCATCATATTGCCACTTTTTGGCCCATCATGATCCTACATATACCCAAAAATAACATATACTGCTGAATTACTATGCTATGTTTTGAATGTAACCAATTATTGCAACCACCACCAAAATGTGCAGCCCATAGATGAATCAATGTTATCGTCACAAACTATGCCCAGTGATTTTTATTTCATTTTCTTAGGAAAAAACATATGTATCTAGATTTAAACTTATCTATACTTGTTTTTGCGCCTATTGATAGGTCACTGTTGGAAAAATAATTTTCTAGGTCTTTCTTGAAACTGTTATTATTTCATTTAAGGCTTTTGTTTTGTGGTGATGGTTGCAACACTATACAGTTTACGATGTTTTCTACAAGGCATTGTTGACTGTTGTTCTCTATCTTTGGCTATAACCTAAAGCTACAGAACAAAAGTCAACAATGCCTTTTTGTAAATAACATAAACTCTTTAGCTATTTTGGTAACTTTAGAATGCTAAATATTATTCTGGTCATATATGAGGACTATTTAATTGCTTGTTGTGTCTATATATGTGGACTATTTTATTGCTTTACAACTATCACCACTACATGGAAACCATAAATGAAATAATATGTTCAAGTCTATTAAACAACAACCAACAATGCATATATATGTGCATCTAACATCAGATATATATGGGTATGTGCAAGATCATGATGGGCCAAAAAGTGGCGATATGATGGGTATGTGTAGGGTAAATGGATGACGACCATCTTTTTACCCAAAACTGATGAAATGAAAAGGGTTTTTAAAGGAGATCTTCTATGCTTTCCACCAATATAAATTGTGCTTTACTTTGAATGCAATAAATAATTATTATTAATTTTCTATTTGAATTACGACTAAAGTCCTGATTGATAAGCTGATTCAAAAACATCTATAGCTTTCAAACGGTGTCACATTTTTTGAATCCAAAACATGTGTCACATGCTATGTTTCACATACTATAGGATTAAAAAAAATAAAAATTGAATTTCATGAATTTTTGACCAAGTTAAGGTGGTCAGACATACGATTTTTTATATTTTTTAAAAGTTGTAATAAAAAATAGAAAAATAATTATTTATTTGGAAAAAAATTACAAAAATGTATGCATCATATTCGGACATGATTCCTCAACTTATATATAATATCTTATAAAAAAATATTATCATTTTATTGTGGTTAGGGTGGTGAGACAAACACCTACTTCTTAATTTTTCCCTGAAATTTAAGTACTACTGCATTGAAATTTGAAATTTTCACCGAATAGATTTTTTTTTAAAATAAACCTAGTAGTTTAGAAATTACATTCAATTTTCTATAGATTCTATTCATACATATTTGTGAAATACTATAGATAACTTATTCAAATTTTTACATCAACTTTCCTAACTCTAATTTTTTTGAATTTTTTGCTACTTAAGGGCTTGTTTTTTCCATGATGATCTTGCACATACCCATATATATATATATATATATATATATAGTTAGTGATATATATATATATATATATATATATATATATATATATATATATATAGTTATATATATATATATATATATATATATATATATATATGTGTGTGTGTGTGTATGTATGTATGTATGTATGTATGTATGTTTGTATGTATGTATGTATGTATATCAGTGTAGCTTTTCTTTTGGAGCTGCATACATATGGATTGCATTTGTTGGATGCATATATAGGAATGTGTTGCTTGGAAATATATAAACACAAAAAGTGTGTGTTTCTTTTGTTGTGCTTTGTTTCTATTTTGTTGTGTGCAGAGATGTATTTATGTGAAATTAGATGTACATGCAACATTGATATATATTGCTAGCCATTTTTATTGTTTGGGGAATCTAAAATTAAATGCACCTTTTTAGTTATTATTTATTTTAGCCTCACAAAAGGAGTTGTTAGAATGATAGGTTGTATAGTAAGTGTAATAAGGCACATTGATTTCACCATTGATCAAAGTGTTGGACAATGTATGCTCTTGCTCAGGCATTTGGTGAGATTCAATGAGGCTCCATGATCCAATATGGTAACCTGGAGAGCAAGCCTCATTTTTTTGTGTTTCATTTTATATTTTCTATGTACAAATCTATGTTTTTTTTAAATTTGATGCAGACAACATTCATATGTTTGAAATCCACCTATGGATATATATGTGTGTTGTCTGCATATAGCTTTATATGCATATATATCTATATAGATCTTCCTTTCTACGTGTATATGTAGAATCTTTTATTGCTTTCTAGCCATTGCCACTACATGGGAATCATAAATGAAATTTAATATTTTTACAACTATTCAACAACAATCAACAATGTGTATATATGTGCAGTTAACTTTGGAAACATATATATCAATGTAGATTTTTCTTTGCAACTCCAAATATATGTATTGCATGCATTGGATGTATATGCAAGAATCTATTCCTTGGAAATATATACAAGTAAAAAAGTATGTGTCTCTTAAATTGTAGTGTTTCATTCCTCTTTTCTCCTATGTAGATATGTGTGTATGTGAAATTAGATGTAGACAACATTCATATATACTACTCGCCATGTTTATTGTTTTGCAAAGATAATATGTAGAAAATATTTATATATACTCCTCACCATGTTTATTATTTTGCAAATATAGTTGTTATTTGTTTCATCCTTAGAGAAGCATCCTTGCAATAATAGGTTTTATATTAAGTGTAATAGGGAAGATTAGTTTCACTTTCCATCACAGTGGTGGACAATGTTTTTTATTGCTCGTGGGTTTGGCGAGAGACTATAGGACTCCATGACCCAATAAGGCAGGGTGGAGAGCAAGCCTTCTTTCATTCTTTCTCATTTTACTTTCCCTATGTGAAAATATGTATGTTTGTGAAATTAGAGATGGACAAAATTCATCCCTATGTGTAGATATGTATCTATGTGAAATTAGATGCAAACAACATTAATATATACTCCTTTCCACGCTTGTTTTTTTCATAAGATAATTATGATTTTTATTTGATCTATGGTTTCTATCCACTGGGAATGGTTGGAAAGTGATAAAATAGTCCATGTTGTTCATGATAAGTCATCGTTGGTTGTTTTTGTATGGCTTCAAGGATAGTTGTTATTTGTCTAGGCCTCAATAATGATTTTATCAATGTTTCATTTGACACTTAATATAAAACCTTGCATTGCAACAAACCCTTATTGAGGTTTAGACAGATAACAACTATGCTTCAAGAAGATTATGGACTATTTTATTACCTTCCAAACATTGCCACCATAGAGGAACCATATAGCAATTAATGTTGATGCCAACCAGTGTTTAATTTTTTTGGCCTTCTCTATCGATGCGCCAAACACTTTTAATTTAAAATTCAAGAAACATTCGCAACCTTTTTCCTGATTGAAATCCTAACGTCAGAAGGCTCAAAACTCGAGAAAGTTGACAAAAATTTTGACTAAAGTTCACACAATAGGGGAAAACCACACATCTGGAGGTTCCCATATTTTTTCCCTTTGATGTCTATAGTTTAATCTTCTTTTTTTGGCTGATTTTAGAGTATATTGCTCCCACATATGAGTTCCTAAAGTTAGATCAATGGTGGCATCAATCTTCCATATGACACTTAAAATACAACTTATCATTCCAAGAATGTACCAAAAAAATAAACATAGGGATCACTATATTTGAATGTTGTTTACATCTACTATGACATACACACATATTTTTATGTAGGAAAAATATATTGTCCATCATTGCAATCAATGGTGGCATCAAACAAAACATCACAATGACAAACGTATGCAAAAATATAATCTTTTCTCAAAAATACCCTGTCGAAAATGAAACAATATTTCCTTCTCAACACTTTCTTATCAAAAATGAAATGGTATACCCTAAGCTAGAGAACAACAATAAACAATGCACAAAACCCACACAAAATTATAGCCACAAAACCCATGCAGAATGATAGCCATAAAATGCCAACCATAAACAAAACAATATTAATTTTAACAAACAATATAGGCTTTTCACAACAATGCCTTATTGAAAATTGAAACAAGATAGCCTTTTCAACAACACTTTATTGAAAATGAGACAATATACCCCAAGCTAGATAACAACAATTGACAAAAACTGCATAACATCAACAATTTTAATCTGTTGCAAATATAGCCACAAAATGAAAGCCACAAAGACAAACCCACAAAAGTATGCAATAACAAAGCCATGCAAAAATTTACTCATTTTTCAAAAAAAACTTATCAAAAAGTCAAACGATATAGCCTTTTCAATAGCACCTTTTCAAAAATAAAACAATATAGCCTAAGCTAGAGAATAGTAATCAACAATGCTTAATAGAATTAAACATAAACTGTATAACATTAACTATTTTACTTCGTTGCAACCATAACCAGAAAATGGAAGCCATAAATCAAACAATATTGGTTTCAACAATGACCCAGATGGAGAAACCCACAAAACACAAAGATTCACACTAACATACCCATGTAAAACCATAGCCACAAAACGTGAACCATAAATGAAACAATATTATTTTTTACAAACAATATAGTCTTTTCTCAATAGCACCTTATCAAAATTGGAAACAATAAATAATGCCTTATAAGAGATCAAACAATATAGCTTGCCACAAACCACGAACCACAAATGAAACAATATCACAAAGGGTTTTCTCGATATGCAACTCTTCCCACTAGCTTTCTCCATGCTACCCTGTTTCTCAAAGCCTGGAAAAAGCTACATAACATTAACAATTTTATTCCATTTCAAACATATCGACAAAATGGAAGTCATATAGAGAAATACACAACAGTAACAAACCCATGCAGAAATATACTCTTTTCTCAATAGAACATTCTCAAAAATTGAAACAATATAGCCTTGTTTTCATTTGCTATGACATACCTAGATATCTGTACATATGGCACATGCATTTTCCATCACTCTGATTGATAGTACCATTATTGAGAGTTTTTTATTGCTTTTGGAATCATTGCCCCATGCAAAAAAAAAAAAATCCTCCAACCACCTTCACAATAGTCCACAACGGACGGTCGGACTTGCACCTTCATAGAAGCTCACCCTCTTGGCATCAACATTTATTCATCTAATGATGGAATTTTGCAAGTTTTTCATCACCATTCAACTTTATATAGATAGAAATCAAAATATTATTTACCGTTTGCAGTGATCTTTGTGATAAAAAAAATCATAGATTTAGAAATAATCTTTATTGATCAATACTACATTTTTTTAGATTTAGAGATGATCTTTATAATCAATGCTACTCAATATTTTACCATTTACAATGATATTTTCAATAAAAATATTAATAAATTTAACAATATTATTTAATATCAATTTTGCAACATTTTAGATTCACCAATGAGGGTATGTGTAGGATCATGATGGGCCAAAAAGTGGCAATATGATGGGTATGTGGCTGATGACTATTTTTTTACCAAAAATTTGTGAAATGAAAAGGGTCAGTAAAGGATATTCTCAACTTTCCACCAATATAAATTATGCTTTACTTTGAATTTAATAAGTAATTATTTTTTATTTTCTATTCAAATTATGACTAAAGTCTTGATTGATGGACTACTTGAAAAAAATCTATAGCTTTCAAATGGTATCACATTTTTTGAATCTAAAACATGTGTCACATTCTATGCTTCACATACTATAGGATTAAAAAAAGAAAAATTGAATTTCAAAAAGTTTTTACCAAGTTAAGGTGGTCAGACATAGAAGTCTTTTATATATTTTAAAAGTTGTAATAAAAAAATCATAATTAATTATTTACTTGGAAAAAAATTACAAAAAGATGTGTATCACATCGGGACATGAGTCCTCTACATATATATAAAATATTATAAAAAAATATTATCATTTTATTGTGGTTAGGGTGGTCAGATAGACACCTACTTCTTATTTTTCCCTAAAATATAAGTACTAGTGCATTGAAATTTCAAATTTTCACCAAATAGATTTTTTTGTTTTAAACAAAACTAGTAGTTTTAAAACTACATTCAATTTGCTATAGAATATATTGTTACATATTTCTAAAATAATATAGATAACTTATTCAAATTTTTACGTCAAGTTGCCTAACTCTAATTTTTCTATTTTTTTTGCCACTTAAGGGCTTGCTTTTTCCATGATGATCCTGCACATAGCCATGATCTATTATCAATGCATCAACATTTTAAATTTATCAATAATATCAATGATCAATGTTACAACTTTACTTTATTGAATAAAACTCATGAATTGCCATGCAAACCCAGAGAACTCAAAAAGGCAAATAATTTTTTATTTTTTTTTGAAAAGCAATTAAATTAACTTACAATACATTACCCATAATCACATAACATAATACATCACATTAACTCACTTAGTTCTCTTGGGCACGCGAGGTTACATTGCAACCACAAAACGGAAATAAAAGATAATGATAACCATGTAACCCATTACAATAATATAAACATGAGTAAATGTACTTCCATAAACCAAGGGTAATTTATATTAAAGTACCACATAATACAATCATAAGAGTCTCATCAAATAATTACATTGATTCCTAACTATTACATCTTTGCAATAATGTTACATTACAATCTTTAATATAATAATTACAATGAAATTCCCAAACAATTGGGATGATACAATTTACAATAAATGCTGAATAACAAGGTGAACACTGGCGCAACTCCAACTGCGGAAAAGCTGCGATCAAAGGATGCTGATGGGGAACCCAACGGGTGTGGAGCACGTTCCACCCAACCATGTGAATTAAAGATAACTCACCCCCCGTGCTCAGAGGTGACAATGAAGTGAACTCGACCATGATTGCCAAACCGACTCCATGACAACAAGGTACAAACTTAAATACAATTCAGAGAACACAAATAAACCAAGCAATGACATTAACAAGCCACCAAAGAATGCTCATAAATACTAGTACAAGAGTCCAAATCAACAATATGAATACAAGCTAAAGAAACTGATACAACATCCAAGTCCAAAATACATGTCCAGAGGCAAAAGTAACAAGGCAAAATAGGAAGTCTAGTGGAGAGTGTCATCGCACAGCTCTCATGGGATCTCCTGGCTCTTCCTCCAACTTGAGGCGCCGGCACCCATCTATGGATCTCCTGGCTCTTCCTCCTGCATGAGGCGCCGGCACCATAGGGTAGCTCGTGCGGAGTCAATAACCTCTCATGAAGACGAGATCATGACTTTGCCAACCACGACCTTCTCAATCTATCATTAGTCTATGATAGCCCTAATGCATAGATGAGGAATCCAATTTCTTTTATCTTGAGTGGTTTACTACCCATCCCCCTAATTCTATTTTTAAGTTATCACTTGTTTAACTACTCTTCGTAGGGTCTCCTGTGCACTTCCTCTTAACCGAGGCGCCAGCCCCCACGAAGAGCCACTCTCCCTAAGACTCTTAACAGAAAATTGAAACAAGACAAGGGTTGAACTTCAACAAATAAGCATGATATCCAAAACAAGTACAAGCGAGGCATTAACCCTCTCGCAACAAAGCGGAACCAAAAGGTTTCAACAAACGTTCAACCCCCTCTAAACAAGAACTATAAGTTTTCAATTCCAAAGCTAAAATTCAGAACAAGAAAGACATCCAAGAATAAACCAGCCTCTGGAACAAAGGTTCAAGCCAACAAACGGGTCCCCACATCGACATTAAAGCCAACACGAAAACAGAATGAGACTACGCACAATTTAATGAACTCAAAACACCAAATCAACCTACTCAGACAATTAAAACCAAGAAGCAGTACAATTTCCTCATGATCAAATATTATCTTCATAAAACACAAGATCTGTTATTATATGAAAATAATATACTAAATTATTGTTTATTACAATAAATTTATTAACATTTTATTTCCAAATGCAGTGAAATTTCTATTAAAAGAAATCATTTAAATTTTACAATTCTTTTCATTACGTATATAAAAATATATCTTATAATTTATCATACATTTTCATTTATAAAAATCAAACGCATATATATATATATATATATATATATATTTATGAATATATATATATAAATATATATATATATATATTTTTTCATAGATTAAATTTGACTAAAATAGAAGTAAATTAAAAAAAATCGAATTAAATTTATTATTCACTAAATTTAAAAAAAACTAACGCAAATAAAAAAAATAAAACAAACAAAAAAAAACAAAAAGCAGCAAGTGCTGCCGTCGCAGTCCTTGCATGGACTACGACGGGTACCCATGTAAGGATCAAGACAGCTAGCCCTGACTGCCGTGGTGACGATAAATGAGGTCGCTGCTGCTACGCTAGCCTTAGTGATCACAGGCAAATTTTGCTAATCACAAGTATATCGGGTACTCTGGGTCGGGCAACCGACCCTCCCTCAGCCTCATTTGTAAATTTATTTTCTTTTGTATGAATTTTTTACTTAAATAAAATTTTTACATATAATTTTTAATATGTAATTTTTTTTAAAATTTTCATTTCGCTTTTTTAAAAATGAATTGGCCCTTCAGGATCTGACGGACTACTGCTCAAATAATAAAAAAAATTAAAAATCAAATAACCATTTCCAGACAACTATTCAACTGGAAATTATTTCCAGGTTGTTTTTATACATATATTTATATATATATACATATATATATATAAACACAGATTTTAATAAATTAAATTTTATTATTTTTTTTTTTTACGTAGGAGGGTGTGGGTTTTTCTTCAAGAATTAATACGAGAAATAAAATTCACAAGAGAAGAAATAAAATTTCTTCATGATAATAAAATTTGTGAAATAACAGATATTTTCCCATAATTTTTCCCAGGTTTGTTTTTTGTAAATACCAAGATTTTCCCAAATCCATTTGAAACCCTGTTTTATGAAAACAGACCAGATTTTTCCTAAAATAAATTGAAACACAAATTTCTTCCCAATCTATTTTAAAACCCAGATTTTGCAAATTGAACAGATTTTCCCTAATTCCAAAATTAAAACCCAGATTTTGCAAATTGAACAGCTTTTTTCCTAATTCCAAAATTAAAATCCAGATTTTGCAAATTGAACAGTTTTTCCCTAATTCCAAAATTAAAACCCAGATTTTGCAAACAACTAGATTTTTACAAATAAAATGTAGCCTTTTGCAATAAAAATGCATTTTGAAATGTCAGATCTTCCCATAAGTTGATTGAGATTTTAAGTAAGAAAAGGAAAGAGGGGTTTTTATTTGAACCCGGTCTCCTTCTCTTGCTTCAGGATGAAGTCCTTGTTTCAACTAACTCTTCGAATCCGGGCCTCCAAAACCTCAAGCCTCACTCTCCTCTCCTGCCACATTCTCCCCAAAGCTTTCCAAAGATAATCTCCTTCCTCTTTTTTTTCAAATTCCAAATTCCCAAAGCCTCTTCCCAAAAAGAAACCTTCTCCATCCCATTATTTCCTCTTGCATGCACCCAACCACCATTTTCTAAAAACAGCATTCCAATTTCTCCATTTTCCAAATTATTATATTCTTATTATTATTATTTTAAAACCCCCATTTTGATAGCCTTGCATGCACAAGAAATTAAATTTATTTATTTATTTTATTCTTAATTTTCCACCTGGCAAATTTATTTACATTTGACAAATCACCATTTAATATTTAATAAAACACATGGCTTTTCACCAAAATAACAATTTAAATATTTTGAATACAAATTAATCTAATTTTAATCAACAATTTTTAAATTGAAACATCACAACACATAAACTACCAACAGTAACATAACACAACTACAACCACAAAACATGACAACTACTGAACATACAATACCATGCAACTAGTCGGTCTGACATCATGGAATGGGCAAACTTCATTGACACCTCTGTATCAACTTTGTACCATTGGGTTATTTGTGCTCGCCCTGTCCTGCCGAAGCAGGTGGAATCGAGACTATGTACCTGCAATTCCTGCATACAAACGAAGTTGCGTACATGTGCATATATATACATAAATCAAAGCATTGTGTTGTGAGAAGGAATCGCAGCGTAACAGAGCACTCGCAATGAGTGATGCTACACTGTCCTTCATCACGTCTATTCTAACAATTATAATATGATTGATAAAAATAACATTCCTAATACTAACAATTCATCTCATGGCATAATCTATTAAATCATCACATCATAACATGAATATGAAAATCAACTAACATCTCCAACCACAATGTCATATAAAATAATCATGTCCACAAAAGAGTAACAGCATCATCAAATGTCTAACTAACCAATCACACCAAACAGTATCACCATAGTATCAATGTATCAAAGTATCAAATCAAAGCATAAACTAATGAGTCCAACTAGCAACTAGGAGGGTTATTACATCCTCCCCCCCTTAAATTCGGCTTACTCCTGTAAGCCAGAAAACAAGTAAGGGTAGGATTCTCTAATACGGGAAGCATCCTCCCATGTCGCTAAAGTCTCATCATTGGGGTCCCACTGGACCCTCACCTGCTCAATATCCCTGCCTCTGAGAACGAGTCTCCGGTGCTGCACCACGGCCACGGGCTCTAGAGCTAGCTGCCCGTCCTCGACCTGTAGAGCATTCCAATCAAGTACATGAGTAACATCAAGAAAATAAGGCCTAAGAACAGAAACATGAAACACATCGTGAATCCGCGACAGACTGGGTGGCAAGGCCAGGCGATAGGCAACAGGACCAATACGCTCTAACACCTCGAACGGACCCACAAAACGGGGTGCAAGCTTAGAACCCTTTCCATAACGAATAGGGCTCTTCCGAGGATGAACTCGAAGAAACACTCGATCACCTATTGCAAACTGCCGATCAACTCTGTGTGCATCAGCAAACTTCTTCTGCCTGTCCTGAGCTGCTACAAGATGCTCTCGGATGCGAGCTACCTGCTGCTCCATATCATGAAGCATCTCAGGTCCAAGAAGAACCCTGTCCTCCAATCGATCCTAGCTCAAAGGGGTACGACAAGGATGACCATACAAGGCCTGGAAAGGAGCCATGCCAATCAAACTATGATAACCATTGTTATAGGAAAACTCAACCAAATGCAGATAATCTTCCCAACGAGATTGTTGGTCCATGACATACATGCGAAGCATATCCTCAAGCACCTGATTAACTCTCTGAGTCTGACCATCTGTCTCAGGATGGTAGGCAGAACTAAAATTCAGCTTAGTCCCTAAGGACCACTGCAAAGATGTCCATAAAGCAGATGTGAATACCGGATCTCTATCAGAAATAATCCTGCGCGGTATCCCATGCAATCGAACAATGTCTTCCATGAACACCCTAGCCACCACTGAAGTAGTATAGGAAGATCGAATGGGAGAGAAATGGGCTACCTTGGTCAACCTATCAACAGTGACCATGATAGCGTCGTGTCGCCTGGAAGACATAGGCAACCCGACAATGTAATCCATAGAAATAATGTCCCACTTCCACTCCGGAACAAGATGAGGCTGCAACAAACCTGCTGGATGATGATGCTCGGCCTTAACTCTCTGACATTCCAGACACCTAGCCACAAAATCAGCAATGTCACGCTTCATCCCAGCCCAAAAATATAGTGAGCGAAGATCAGCGTACATTTTCTTAACCCCTGGGTGTGCCGAATAAGGAGCTCTATGAGCTTCGGTCAAGATTAGGGTACGAAGACCCTCTGCAGGAGGTACATACATTCGACCTCCATAATGCAAAACACCATCGGAATCCAAAGAGTACCCAGAAAATTTGCCTTCCAAAGCTCTGCCTGACTCAATCTCTGATTTCACTGCTTGATACCAATCATCTGAAGAGAGAGCTGTAAGGATCTGACTTTTCAAATCAACCTCAAGAGCCAAAGCAGAAATCTCATGCTTGCGTCTACTCAACGCATCTGCCACCACATTCTCTTTGCCCTGAATATACTTCACCTCAAAATCATATTCGCACAAGAATTCCATCCACCTTCTCTGCCTTGCATTTAGGTTCGGCTGCGTAAAGATGTACTGCAGACTACGATGATCCGTATGCAACTCGAACTGATGACCAAGGAGAAAGTGTCGCCACCTTACTAAGGCATGCACAACTGCAGCTAACTCCAAGTCATGAGTGGGGTAATTGAGTTCATGATCCTTAAGCTTTCATGATTCATAAGCAATCACTCGCCCCTCCTGCATCAACACAGCCCCTAAGCCTTCCAATGAAGCATCAGTACACACAACGAAATCACCTGATGGATCAGGAACTGCTAAGATTGGAGCACTAGTTAGCTTGTCCTTCAAAGTCTGGAAAGCCAACTGACACTGCTCGGACCAAAGAAACTTCTTTCCCTTTCTCTGCAAGGAAGTGATAGGATGAGCCAACTTAGAAAACCCTTGGACAAAACGCCTATAGTACCCTGCAAGCCCCATGAATCTGCGAATTTCAGAGACATTTGTGGGTGCGGGCCAATCCACAATAGCTTGGATCTTTGCAGGATCAACCGAAATTCCCTCACCAGAAATCACATGGCCCAAATACTGAACTTCGGTTTTATAGAATTCACATTTCTTGAGATTGGCAAACAACTGATTACTCCTTAAGCATTGCAACACCTGCCTTAGATGCTCCTCATGTTCCTCCATAGACCTAGAATAAATCAGAATGTCATCAAGAAACACAAGGACGAATCTATCCAAGAAAGTTCTGAACACTCCATTCATTAGGCTCATAAAGACTGAAGGTGCATTCGTCAACCCGAACGGCACCACAGTAAACTCATAATGTCCATACCGGGTACGAAATGTTGTTTTATGAATGTCTGGATCAGCAATCCTCAACTGATGATATCCTGACTTGAGATCAATCTTAGAGAACACCTTTGCCCCTTTTATCTGATCGAAAAGATCATCAATTCTGGGTAATGGATATCGGTTCTTCACTGTTACCTTGTTCAACTGCCTGTAGTCAATACACAAGCGAAGAGAACCATCCTTCTTTTTCACAAAAATCACAGGTGCTCCCCAAGGAGAAACACTTGGGCGGATAAAGCCCTTAGCCAACAACTCTTCCAGCTGCAAACGGAGTTCCTGAAGTTCCTGCGTTGTCATCCGATATGGAGCTCGAGATATTGGCTCAGCTCCAGGTACCAAATCAATCCTGAAGTCTATATCACGCTTAGGTGGCATGCCAGGTATCTCTTCTGGAAACACATCAGAAAATTCATTAAGGAGAGGGTATTGTTCCAAAGACACCCCTTGACTATCCTCTGACTCCAAGTCACTCAAAGATACAGCAAAGAGCTGGCAACCCTGTCGAAAGTACCTCTTGAGCTGCATGGCAGAGATCATTCGCAAAGAAACGGGTTTTTGAACACCCACGATTTCCACCTCCTTTCCAGAATCATCAAGGCACCGCACCGCTTTACGGCGACAATCAATTACAGCACGGTGTGCACCCAACCAGTCCATGCCCAAGACAACATCATATGAGCCAAGTGGGAGGATTCTGAGGTTTACTTTAGTTGACAAAGCCCCTATACTCAAGCTACAATCCTGCACAAGCTTCTCTACAACAAGCTTTGACCCTGAAGCCAATTCAACTTGCCATTTCTCGCCTTGACTAGTTGCCACCAGTCCACATCGCTCAACCACAAGAGGAGATATAAAGGAATCAGATGCACCGGAATCAAAAAGTATAGAAATGCTAGTATCATGTAACACACCTGAAGTCTCAATGACGGTGCTCTGGTGGTCTGCCTGTCGATTATCCACTGCAGCAAATACATGATGAGACCTCCCTGCATCACCTACTGTCGGCTCTGAACCAACTGGCCTCTGATTAAAACCTGAAGTGCTCCTCTGAGGACATAATCTGGCAATGTGCCCCTGCTGCCCACAAGAGTAACACCCAGTACCCCTGCCAAAACCTCTGCCCCCTGATGGAGCATTTGACTGCTGAAAGCTCCCACGACTCGGCGCTGACTGGATACTAGGTGTAGGCTGTGCAAAACGTTCCTGTCGAACTTGGTTCCTGTTCCTGTTCCGATCCTTGCGAAACTGTGAATGGCCACTCTGATGAGATTGGAAGTTCTTCTATTTTGACTGCTGCTGCTGATGACCCCCTTTCGAGGGTTGAAACCTATTTCTGGAAGATCCTGCTCCCTGAGACTGACCCCCATGAGTGCTAAAACCCTGAGTAGGTGCACTGCCAATCTGCACTCCAATGTGACCACCCAAGGCCATGGCCAAATTCTCCTCTACCAATCGAGCCTTCTCAACTGCCATTTCCATTGTCTTCGGCTTGAAGACTCGCACTCCACCACTGATGCGGGCATTAAGACCCCGAACAAAGTGCTGAACCAACATGCCCTCATCGTGGCTAATCCCTGCATACTGCTTCAACTCATAGAAGCGCCGCTCATACTGTTCCACTGACATTGACAACTGCTTGAGATCATGAAACTCGTCAGCCTTGCGCTGCCTCCAATGGTCTGAGAGAAAACAAGCTCTAAACCTGTCCAAGAATAATTCCCAAGTGACCATACTGATATCAAGGTGCAATTTCTGTTCCTCAAGGCGCCACCAAGTAGATGCGAAGCCTCACAAATGCATAACCGCGCACCGAGCCTTGGTATTGCTACCATAAGGGTGCATGGCGAAGCAACGATCTAGGTCAATTAGCCAAGTTTCTGCCTCTAGTCCACCTCCCGAACCATCAAATGTCGGTGGGTGAGCTCTCAACAAATCCCTCATATGGCCTGCTAAAACTGCATCCTGATCAGAGGTTATTTCTCTCCGCCTAGGTGACCTTTCTCTTTCTCTTTCAATTCGTGGCTCCTCCTCTGGCCTGGGTCCCAAACGAGCCAAAATTTCACCAAGAATATGTTGCAAGGAACCATCTAATCTAAGCTGCCCTGGATTCTGACCACCTGACGGATTATTCTGAAGACTTGGCTGTTCCTCATGCTCAGAACCATGAGAACTGGGAACTGAAGGACTTCGCCGGTTTGCTCCACGACCAGCACCACGGCCCCTTGCTTGGCCACGTCCTCTACCTCAAGGCATACTTCTGCACAACAAGATAAAGGTACAAATAAGCTCCAGAGTTCAAACGAGAGGTTACTTAATGGACCTAACTACCCAGAGACCCCAGCGTTTGCAAACCTGGCTCTGATACCAAGTTGTAACGCCCGCCGTGCAAACCCCAGAGAACACAAAAAGGGCAAATAATATTTTTTTTGAAAAGCAATTAAATTAACTTACAATACATTAATTATAATCACATAACATATTGCATCACAATAACTCACTTAGTTCTCTGGGGCACGCGAGGTTACATTGCAACCACAAAACGGAAAAGAAAGATAATGATAAACCATGTAACCAATTATAAAATAATAACCATGAATAAATGTGCTTCCATAAACCAAGAGCAATTATATTAAAGTACCACATAATGCAATCATATGAGTCTCATCAAATAATTACATTGAATCCTAACTATTACATCTTTGCAATAATGTTACATTACAATCTTTGATATCATAATTACAATGAAATTCCCAAACAATTGGGATGATACAATTTACAATGAATGCTGAACAACAAGGTGAACACTGATATAGCTCCAACTGCGGAAAAGCTGCGAACAAGGATGCTGATGGGGAACCCAACGGGTGCGGAGCACGTTCCACCCAACCATGTGAATTAAAGATAACTCACCCCCCGTGCTCAGAGGTGACAATGAAGTGAACTCGACCATGATTGCCAAACCGACTCCATGACAACAAGGTACAAACTTAAATACAATTCAGAGAACATAATTAAACCAAGCAATGACAATAACAAGCCACCAAAGAATGCTCATAAACACTAGTACAAGAGTCCAAATCAACAATATGAATACAAGCTAAGGGAACTGATACATGCATCCAAGTCCAAAATACATGTCCAGAGGCAAAAGCAACAAGGCAAACAGGAAGTCTAGTGGAGAGTGTCATCGCACAGCTCTCATGGGATCTCCTAGCTCTTCCTCCAACTTGAGGCGCCGGCACCCATCTATGGATCTCCTGGCTCTTCCTCCTGCATGAGGCGCCGGCACCATAGGGTAGCTCGTGCGGAGTCAATAACCTCTCATGAAGACGAGATCATGACTTTGCCGACCACGACCTTCTCAATCTATCATTAGTCTATGATAGCCCTAATGCATAGATGAGGAATCCAATTTCTTTTATCTTGAGTGGTTTACTACCCATCCCCCTAATTCTATTTTTAAATTATCACTTGTTTAACTACTCTTCGTGGGTTCTCCTGTGCACTTCCTCTTAACCGAGGCGCCGGCCCCCACGAAGAGCCACTCTCCCTAAGACCCCTTATAGCAAATTGAAACAAGACAAGGGTTGAACCTCAACAAATAAGCATGATACCCAAAACAAGTACAAGCAAGGCCTTAGTCCTCTCGCAACAACTCGGAACCAAAAGGTATTAACAAACGTTCAACCCCTCAAACAAGAACTATAAGTTTTCAACTCCAAAGCTAAAATTCAGAACAAGAAAAACATCCAAGAATAAACCAGCCTCTGGAACAAAGGTTCAAGCCAACAAACGGGTCCCCACATCGACATTAAAGCCAACACGAAAACAGAATGAGACTACGCACAATTTGATGAACTCAAAACACCAGGTCAACCTACTCAGACAATTAAAACAAGAAGCAGTACAATTTCCTCATGATCAAATATTATCTTCATAAAAACAAGATCAGTGATTATATGAAAATAATATATTAAATTATTGTTTATTACAATAAATTTATTAACATTTTATTTCCCAATGCAATGACATTTCTATTAAAAGAAATCATTTAAATTTTACAATTCTTTTCATTACGTATGTAAAAATATATCTTATAATTTATCATACATTTTCATATATAAAATCGAACACATATATAAATATATATTTATGAATATAGATAGGTAATATATATATATATATATATATATATATATATATATATATATATATATATATATATATATATATATATATATATATATATATATATATATATATATACATATATATTTTCATAGATTAAATTGACTAAAAATAGAAGTAAATAAAAAATCAATTAAATTTATTATTCTACTAAATTTAAAACTAACGAAATAAAAATAAAAACAACAAAAAAAAAAACAAAAACAAAATGTGGCGTCACGTCAGTATTTTACAAATTCATGTAAGGATCGGCAGACAAATAGTAGATTCCAGTTGCATCTATGAAATTAAGGTCGCTGCATGTTAGCCTAGTGGAATCGTTGTGCTACAGCCTCTACACCGGGCCAAGCATTGGTTGGGGTCACACCACCCTCCCCGCCTCATTACTTAAATTTATTTTTGTATGAATTTTTTACTTAAATAAAAATTTTTACATATAATTTTAATATGTACTTTTTTGAAAATTTCACTTCGCTTTTAAAATCTTAATCTCCCTTGGCCCTTCTCAAGTGGTAGGACTTTATCGACCAGTTCGGGTTCAATAAAAAAAATTAAAAATCAAATAAATCCATTTCCTCTGTATTAATCTGTCTAACCTGAAATTATTTCCTGTTGTTTTTATATTGATATATATATATATATATACATATATATATATATATATAAACACAGATTTTAAATAAATTAAATTTTATTATTTTTTTACAGAGGAGGGCAGGGGTTTTTTCTTCAGTAAATTAATACAGAGAAATAAAAATTCACAGAGAAGAAATAAAATTTCTTCATGATAATAAAATTTGTGAAATAACAGATATTTTCCCATAATTTTTCCCAGGTTTGTTTTTTGTAAATACCAAGATTTTCCCAAATCCATTTGAAACCCTGTTTTATGAAAACAGACCAGATTTTTCCTAAAATAAATTGAAACCCAAATTTCTTCCCAATCTATTTTAAAACCCAGATTTTGCACATTGAACAGATTTTCCCTAATTCCAAAATTAAAAACTCCAGATTCCTTTTGCAAATTGAACAGCTTTTTTCCTAATTCCAAAATTAAAATCCAGATTTTGCAAATTGAACAGTTTTTCCCTAATTCCAAAATTAAAACCCAGATTTTGCAAACAACTAGATTTTTTTACAACAAAACAGCTTTTTGCAATAAAACAGATTTTTGAAATAAAACAGATCTTCCTATAAGTTGATTGAGATTTTAATCAAGAAAAGGAAAGAGGGGTTTTATTTGGAACCTGGTCTCCTTCTTGCTGATTTGTGATGAAGTCCTTGCTTCAACCAGCCCCTTCGAACGGCTTCCCAAAAACTCTGTTTTTTCCGCCTCCTCTTCCTCTTCTCCTCTGCTTTTTCACAGATTCTCCCCCCAAAGCTTTCCAGCACAATCTCCTTCCTTTTTTTTTTCTTTTCCAAATTCCAAATTCTAAAAAAAATTACAATAATGTTTTTCCAGCAAAAGAATCCCCTTCCTCCTATTTCGAAAACCCACTATATTATTTTCTCTTTCATGCACCCAACCACCATTTTCTAAAAACAGCATTCCAATTTCTCCATTTTCCAAATTATTATATTCTTATTATTATTATTTTAAAACCCCCATTTTGACAGCCTTGCATGCACAAGAAATTCAAATTTATTTATTTATTTTATTCTAAATTTTCCACCTGGAAAATTTATTTACATTTGACAAATCACCATTTAATATTTAATAAAACACATGGCTTTTCACCAAAATAACAATTTAAATATTTTGAATACAAATTAATCTAATTTTAATCAACAATTTTTAAATTGAAACATCACAACACATAAACTACCAACAGTAACATAACACAACTACAACCACAAAACATGACAACTACTGAACATACAATACCCTGTAACCAGTCGGTCTGACATCATGGAACGGGCAAACTTCATTGACACCTCTGTATCAACTTTGTACCGTTGGGTTATTTGTGCTCGCCCTGTCCTGCCGAAGCAGGTGGAATCGAGACTATGTACCTGCAATTCCTGCATACAAACAAAGTTGCGTACATGTGCATATATATACATAAATCAAAGCATTGTGTTGTGAGAAGGAATCGCAGCGTAACAGAGCACTCGCAATGAGTGATGCTACACTGTCCTTCATCACGTCTATTCTAACAATTATAATATGATTGATAAAAATAACATTCCTAATACTAACAATTCATCTCATGGCATAATCTATTGAATCATCACATCATAACATGAATATGAAAATCAACTAACATCTCCAACCACAATGTCATATAAAATAATCATGTCCACAAAAGAGTAACAACATCATCAAATGTCTAACTAACCAATCACACCAAACAGTATCACCATAGTATCAATGTATCAAAGTATCAAATCAAAGCATAAACTAATGAGTCCAACTAGCAACTAGGAGGGTTATTACAAAACCCCAAAAACATTTTATATAGATGTTATCCTCTTTTTGCAATAATGTTGTTGATGCTTGTTCCACATATATAAGTAATCCAATTGCAAATCCCACACTACTACACATACAACATGGATAGAATTCAATTGCCCCTTATGATGGTAAGAAAATGTAGATTACATTGTATTTCTTTTAAGATGATATCTTCCCCTACATGTTATTGATGCTCTAACAAAATTAGCTTGTTCAAAGAGAGAACATTATGATAGAATGAACTAAGACAAGGTTAACTAAAATAGTCAAATTGTAAAAATTGGAAGTGTAGTCAACAAATTATTTTTGTTGAATATTATTGTAAACATTTTTTTCTTATTGATGTAAATTGTTTTTTAAATCTTCATATCTCCTTGAGGTTGATCTTGGACCAATCATGAATGCTTAATATTGGGATCTCACTCATACCAAAATATACCCAAATAGTCTTTCCAAAAATTTTATGGCTTGAAGGAGCTTAACTATACATAGGAAACACAAATTTTCTCTCATGTCCTTACTCCTCAAAATTCACTCCAAACTCTCACAATAAATTATATCTATCTATAATTTTTAATTTACCTTAAAGGGGGTCAAATTTTGTCAAAAGAAACTAATGAGACTATATAAATGTCCTTCAATATCTTGAAAATAAATTAACATGGTTACTTCAAAGTACTAGTACTTCCTCTTTCAAATGAAACTTTTGTGCTTTACATGACTTGATATATCTTGATTTTTCATTTTTCTACTTTCAATGAATTTTACTATCATTCTTGATATATCTTGTTTTTTCACTTTTTTACATTGAATAATTTTTAACTATCATTCTTCTTGTCATAATTTCTTCTACAACAACCATACTTGTTAAAATTGAAAAGCTTTTAATATATTGTTTTTATATTTGATATATGAATCTAAAGAATATGTGAATAAATGTATATATCTTTTCTATGAAACATGACTGTATAACAAAAAATATAATTTACATAAAAACTAGAATAAATTTCTCCTCTAGCTCGTATTTCTTACATCCTCTTCCTTACTTTAGGGAAATAATTTATGTTTTTACACAGAATTAGTGATAGTAGTGTTGTTAGCGATGATGTCATTTACAATGGTAATCACCATTTTGGGCGGTATCAAGGTGGATATAAGAGAAAAAGAGACACATAAAATGTTAGGCATGCCAATTCTAATTGGAAAGAATTCTTTTAAGTTTTTTCTCATTTTTTATTATTTGGCCTTTTTTTCCCCTATTTGTGGTGCTAAAGTGGTAGATGAGCACATCTCTTACCATGGAAGATAAGGTATTGTTCCTAGTTATCACCAAATTAATGGTTTGCGCCACCTTTTCCTTTATGGTGTATGGTTTCATGGTGGCGGTGTATACTATGCTTGAGTACAAGCATCAAAAGTTGGCTTGGGTCCTATTTTGGTCATGCATCGTCATATGTTGCTCTAGTAATCGTGCTTTTTTCTACTTTGTTGTAGTGTTTTGAAGTATTATAGGGCTGCTCGTAATCAATACCATGAAGAATACCATCATTTAAAAAATATTTGGACTTCTCATCATGGCCCTTTTGACGACCAAAAACTCCCCCTTCATAAAAAAATTATATCTCTTGACACAACAATACTATAAGTGAGAGGATTATACAACCTATTGTATAAGAGTGAATTTCCACCCCTTATGCAAATTTCCCTTTTTTCCTTCTCCACTTTAGAAAACCAAGTTCAGAGGCTTAATTACACCTAAGACTGCTGCTTTCATTCCACTTGGCACTTTTTTTCAGTGTCGGTGGGGGAATTTCCATCATGGATTCCTGCATGACATGTAGATGTCCATGTGGCGCACTTACGTCCCTGGTAGAGTCATGTGATTGAACCTGCAAAGGTGTTACACTTCTCCTTGGTGGTCAAGTTGTAACCTGCCCTCTTCAGCCAACCGACCTGAATATGGTCATTTTCTTCATCTCCTTTTCAAATTCCCTCCTCCTACATGGTTCAGAACTTCTTATGCATACCTTCAAGCAATCTTCTTCACTCTCTTGCACTCACTTCTAGCATTCTCAAGCATTCTAGCAGTACTCTTGCACTCCATTGTAGTAACAACTTCACTAGAGCAAGTTTGGGACCACACCATTGTAGCAAAGGCTTGAGTACTCTCATTCTCTCTCCCATCATCCTTGAGTGCTTTTGGTGGAGATGGTAAGCTTCCCATTCCTCTCCTCTATTACTTGGTAGAGTAAACACATTTACTATTTTGTAGTGCTTTAGTGTTCCTTATTACGTTGTTTCTTTTATCTAACTTTCTTGGCTATCCATGGAGGTGGAAACACCTAAATAGGGATTTGACTAAGGCAGGCCCCTATACATCCACCCAAAAAATTTCCTCCTCTTTGTGTGTAGGTGAACGTGCTTTCGAGGAGCTAGTTGGAAAATGAGTTTCTTTGTGAGATCATCCTTGCCACCCAAACTTTTGGATTTTTACTTTATCACATTAGAGAGTATTTTGTTTACTTAATCACATTATTTTGGCCCTTTAGTAGTAGTTAGTTGGGTTGTTAGCTTGTTTTCCTAGGTTTGACCTTGTCTCTTTTATTGTCTAGTCGTATGGATCCATTGCACTTGAGAGACGCCAACACGTCATGCTGTCATCCCTGGACTGCACTTCTATCCTTAGGTAAAGACCTTCTTGAGGCATAGCGTTGAACCTAAAAACTGGCTCGACTAGCTACATCTTGCATTTCGGGTCTATAGGGTTATTGAAGGAATTTAGTCTTCATCATTCTCGTCCTGCATTCCCCAACATCTTGTTAAGTTGATGTAATTTAGGGCAGCCTTCTGCTCTTGGCCCTCTATGACCTGGGGCCTTGAACGTGGTTGGTCCCCCTCTCGTACATTTTTGGTGAACCTGACGTGAACCATTTTGGTTATGTTTTGTGATACTAACAATTCCTTTCCTCATACTCTAGGAGTGTTTTAGGTGTGAGTTTTGTGAGGCTATCTCCTTACAACCCAACCTACGACCCCTAGTTGGCATAGTTGGAAGGTTTTTAAGGTGTTGCATAACGAAACCTTAATTGGGTCACTGTCTTATCCTTTAAACCTTAGGGACTCTGGGAAAGTATTGTCTATTGTGCATAATGGCCTCCTTCCTGCATCAACCTATCCCCTTTGTGTAGTCTGTGGATAGTGGTACTGACATAACCTTCACTTTAGAGGACCTACTCATGGGTTTTAAAAAGCAACCATCTCCTCTCTATATTCTTGTATGGATCAATCAAAACATCGTATTAGGGGTTCTCATTAATCTGATGTCACAAGTAACACTACTGTATTTGACTACAAATTCTGATGAATGTTTGGTGACATCAAAAAAATATTGTCAACTTACCCAAGAAACATTGATTTAAATTTCGTCGCTTTAACGACCAATTTTTATACGTCAAAACCATGACCCAACATTGTCATTCAGTGCTACAAAATTTTTTTGGCAATTTTTGTCACAAAATCAATGTAACTTCATCCATCTATCGACACAAAAAATCACAAAACGTTGTAGAATGCCCATTTGTCAAAAAAAACCAAATGTTCATCCATTTTTTGATGAGGTGGAGAAAACTATCATTGCATTTATGATGAAAAATACGTCACATGTACAACAACCTCATCGCAATTTTTTGTGGTTCATCAGGCTATGTTCATCAAAATTGCAATGAAACCCTACAATTTAAAAAAAAAAAGTTATTCGTTCAAGCATCGTACCAAACACTCATTCTTCAGGGGATTGCAATCCCAAACAGAATTAGGAGAAGATCAAATCAAAACTAACTTCAACAATTCACTTCAGCATAATCCATTCATATCGTTTGAATTCACAAGGTTATCAAGTAACCATTATTAATTAGTAACTCACATCTTTCTTAGAAAATATGCATCTTAACCAGCAACATATAATCACAAAACCTGATCATTGACACTTGAACAACTCATTCTTTCATTATACACCAAAGTACTCTTCAACTCAACCTATTCCTCAAAGAAAAATGATAACAACCAACTAATTATGCTTTTAATCCTTTTCCAAACCTCCAATTCATTATGATCACCATGTTTTTGCATGTTACTAACCAAGAATGTACACACAAATCACTTAATCAAATAGTCCTCTTATCTCAGCAGTCAAAACACCATTGTTAGATATAGAGAATGCAAACACCAAAATAATCATTACTATCTTCTACACCTTATCCAAACTTTGAAACATCTTTCTCAACATAAATAGAACAATGTTCAAACTTTCATAATCACTATTTCCACTATTCCATCAGATTCCTACTATCCATGAAATCAAGGCATCATTTGACAAACATGACTCCATGCCCTAAATCAAGTAAATCCCTCAACCAAATGAAAATGAAAAAAACCAAATCCATTTTTAGAGACCCTTTCATGTCCATAACAGCTTAAGAAAATCTTTCAATAGATTGTCTTCAAGAAATTACTAGAATCTCCAACTATACACTAGAAAAGGCTACTAGATTAGGCCTTTTCTTGAAATGAGATCAGCTATACACTACTCCAAATTAATTTCCAACCACAAATAGTCTTTATAAATGTCACAAAACTCATGATTCAGTCAACTTTAAGGATTGAAAAGCTTAATAACCCACTGATCCATTAAACCCTTGATTATAAGGTGAAAAAAGCACAAAACAGGGAGGGTTTCTCAAAGAAGACAGTTACAAACCTCCAGTAATCTAGAAATCACTTGGAACATGTATCAATATGTCTGCAACAGTCGTTGAAATCATCTCCTTGGTCATGCATATGTTATTTCTTTAAAAACCTATTTGTAACCTTCACTTTCAAGAGTAAAACCCAATTTTTGGCCTTGAAACAACATCACTCCATATTCCTAATTCCCATGCATAGACAAGCATATCTACATTGAAAATACATTAAATTATTTCCATCCCACTGACCAACTAACCCTACATCAGTTGAATGGCCATGGAATAACTTAAGGACTCTCAAAACCTCTGTGAAAGAACATAGTCTGAGACACAAGGAATTGTCTCTTTTTCCTTTGTTTCTTAATATTCTAACCTACTAACTGCTTGAAACAAAACCTAACTCCTTTCTAATAGATATCACATAATACTTAGCCTTTATTGTTTCTAAACTATCAATACAAAGTTAGAAATAAAGGAAAGAATGTTGCAAACTCAAAAACAAGGGTTTTATTTCAAAAAAATTGTTACAAGAAACTCGTATATCCCAAGACATAGGATCCATCTATGGATAGCTTCCCTTGCAAAAGCTTCCATCCAGGGTAACATATGAAATGTGTTAAAAGGTAAAATAAGTACAAAGGGTGACATATTGAAGCAAAGATAACTAATGAAAATTGCATAAGCTTAAAAGTGCAACATAATAAAATATTGAAAAGTGCATTACCTTATTGAGTTTCTCTTTGTTTCAAGAATAGTTTAATATTCTCTACTTAATAGGGTCAACCATGTGATGGTGGAAGCTCATTTGGCCCCTCCCCCTGCCCTTACATCACTCTCAATTCCTGATACTCGATCATATAACATTAATCATTCATTCATCCATTAATAACATATAACATTCATTCATTTGTCCATAAATAATATATTATAACATTAATTAATTAACATATAACATTCATTCATTAAAATATTCACATTCATTCATTAACATATAACAGTCATTCTTTTAGTTTTTACATATTATCAAAAATATGGCTATCAAAAATATCAATTTTTAACATTCATTAACATATTATCAAAAATATGGTTGTCATAATATGATCATACAATCACTTTCTTTTTTCTTTCTTTTTTGCAGCTAAAAGAAGAAATGGTGTATCATTTTCAAAATCATCTATCCCCACTTCAATTGTTCTGCCATCTTCTTGTGATCTTAATGTATTCCTAGTCATGTACTCAAGATGTGGAGGCCACTGCAAGGGGGGGTTTGCTGCAATAACAAAGAATTGTTAAATTGATATGTTTTATGATTATTGTTACAAGTATTTCATTAATTAAGAGAACATTAGAGTGGTACTCTTTACCTAATGGGGCCACATCATGTTCCTGATCTTGTCTTATAGTATCATGCTCAACATGCTGAACACCCTCTAAATCCTCTGGAGTTGAAACACAAAAGGTTACATTAATTAATACACCAATTGCAATTAAATATGTTTAAAAGAACATTAGATTTGTCCTCTTTACCTGATGCAACCACATAATGTTCATGATCATGTCTAGCCTGATCGTGCTCAACATGTTGATCACACTCTACATGCTCTAAAGTTGAAACATGAAAGGTTACATTAATTAATACACCAATTGAAATTAAATATGTTTAAAAGAACATTAGAGTGGTCCTCTTTACTTGATGGGGCCACATCATGTTCCTGATTTTTTCTAGCCTGATCATGCTCAACATGTTGACCATGCTCTACATGCTCTAAAGTTGAAAGATGAAAGGTTACATTAATTAATACACTAATTGTAATTAAAGATGTTTAATTGTATTAATCCATACTAAGTTTTGTATAGCACATGAATACATCCAGTACCGAGATGCACACCATGACCTTCATCTATAGGTTGTGATCCACCCTCTCCAGGTTGCATTCCAATGTCATGTGTAGTATTATCATTGCTTGCCTATTTAAAACAAATAGGCACACAATTACTTTATGGTGGAAATTAATATTAAATAGATTGCACAAGTATTCAATTTTAAATAAACTTCATTGAGTTTATTTACCTACATCTCAGATGCAGTGGAAGCTTGTGTTTCCCCAATCAGGAGTCTTAGGCATTCAACCACGACTCCATATCCTTGCTGGAAGGCAATATTTAGGTCCTCTTTTGTGGGCACTCTGTTGAATTCAGAGCCTTACATTTTTGCATAAGATCATGAATTTTGCTTCTATGGTGTGATAAAACCAAAATTGTTTGCAATTTATTATTTGGATGAAATATTTCATTTATTGATACTTACAATTCATGCAGCTAATTTCATATAACCACTAGAGCAAAGTTTGTGTTGCCCATGTTTTTCTAGTCTTGCCTTTGTTGCCTTCAATGTGTCAGGCAACCTATGAAAAGTTTCAAATACGTTAGATTCTGTAAAAAGAAAGAGTAATTCATATATAATTACACTATTGGTAGTATCACATACCTTCCTTGGCTCGATGGTGTCTTTCCTTTTTTCTTTTCAGCATTCTCCTTTCCATCTGACACCAAGTCCTTCCACTCCCTCTTTGGAATCATGGGGGGATGCTCATACTTTTTTTTCTTCTCTAAATGTGACCTATATTGGTCCCTCACATACTTTAGATAGGTACCAACTTTCTTAAGGACCTTGGTTCAGATGAATGTGTTATTACCAAACAACACAACTAAACGGTCAACGAGCTCATCTTTTAAATCTTGATTTTGGGCATTCCACCGTGAATGTATGGTGGGCCCGAAGATCTCCAATGTAATATCATTTAGATGTTTATAAAAAACATCATTTCCTACAAAATGATCATGGGATTTTTATTCTAAAAAGAGTGATCAATAAGTAAATTTCAATTGGATTATATATAATAATAATTCAAATATTTTAAAGTACTTGAGACCTTCTCTATCTTTATGGGAACGAAATCCTTGGTCACCAGAAATGTGACTGGCTATGTTCTTGTACTAGTAATATGGGAAGATCAAGGAAATGTTGGTAAACATCACTGGTACTAGTGGCCTTTGCATCCCTAGGTACATGTCCTGATGCATGTTTTGGAATGTGTTAGCTGCCAGAGGGTGCACTACCCAATGCTTGCATGCTATGTGTTGTTGACATTTCAGTTGACAATATAGGCATAGATGATGGGGTCAGATGATGTGATGTATGCATAGGAAGATCAAGATCGACACTTGTACCAACCCTTATTGGGTGTCTGTAGAATCATGATGGGCCAAAAAGTGGCAATATGATGGGTATGTGGCTAGTGACTTTTTTTTACCCAAAATTGATGAAATGAAAAGGGTTTTTAAAGGATATTCTCAACTTTCCACTAATATAAATTATGCCTTACTTTGAATTTAATAAGTAATTATTATTCATTTTCTATTTGAATTATGACTAAAGTCCTAATTGATAGGTTGATTGAAAAATCTATATCTTTCAAACGGTATCACAGTTTTTGTATCCAAAACATGCATCACATTCTATGCTTTGTATACTATAGGATTAAAAAATAAAAATTGAATTTCATAAATTTTTTACCAAGTTAAGGTGGTTAGATATACAAGTTTTTATATTTTTTTAAAGTTGTAATAAAAAATTCATAATTAATTATTTACTTGGAAAAAAATTACAAAACAATATGCATCACATTGGGACATGAGTCCTCTACTTATATCTAAAATCTTATAAAAAAATTATCATTTTATTGTGGTTAGGGTGGTCAGACAGACACCTACTTATTTTTTCCCTGAAATTTAAGTGCTAGTGCATTGAAATTTCAAATTTTCACCGATTGAATTTTTTATTTTTATAAACAAACCTAGTAGTTTAGAAACTACATTCAATTTCCCATAGATTCTATTCTTACATATTTTTGAAATAATATAGATAACTTATTCAAATTTTTACATCAAGATGCCTAACTCTATTTCTTTTTTATTTTTTTGCCACTTAAGGGCCTGCTTTTTCCATGATGATCCTACACATACCCTACTCCTTGGTCAGCACCTGCAGTACCCTGATCATGGCCAGTAGTATCATGAGGACGCAAAATATGCTATAAAAACAACACATATTTTAGTTCATGACATAAAAGAGTGCAAAATATAAAACCATGAATGAAGTTATGTTATAATTGAAGATCTCATGACAACTTACTTGCAAGTTTCATGCTCTCTTAGTCAATGTTTTAAACCTTTCTCTTGTCTCATCTATTTGAAGCACTATGAATAACAACTAAAGGGTTTCTTCATTGCATTTTTTTTGGGTCTTCCTTATCATATCCAGAGGGTTTGCAAAATATGCAATGTCATCATCGCATAATAGTGACTGCACCTCCCTATGGATGCTCTCCTCTACTACTGGTGCCTTTCCCTGATCATTCGAATGTGACAAGAATATTAAAAAAATTATCAAAATTAACCCAATAAACTTATGAAAAAAACATAATAATAAAACATTTTGCTCGTATCTAATTTGTACAATTACAATGAGGTAAACCTGTCAGGTAGAAGTGCCTAAAGATGCATCACGATCTGTGCTCTAGGTCAAAGCCTTCCCCCTATGATCAATGTCCCACTGTGACAAAAATTAAATATAAAAAAACATTACCGAAATGAAACCAATAGACTTATGAAAAAAAACATAATAATAAAATGGTATATTGGAGTCATTAATTGGAGGTTGGGTAAAATGGTATATAGTATGTACCACCCCATAGTAACTATGTTTGTATCTTTGCAATCCAAATTCTAATCGATTAGCAACTCTTCCCCTTCAGTTATTGATTTTCTTGCACATACAAATACATGGTTTCCCTTGTGTGCCTCAAATATGCATTTGGGTTGCTTATTTGTTGACCTAGGTTGTGTACTATTTATAAACCCTGCAATATTCCCTGATTCTGTTGGCCTTCCATCAATGTACATAGCCACTCCTTTATTTTGATTCTTATCTTTTAGCTGTATATAATTTGTTGACAGTGCATACATATGCATACTTCATGTATATTGAGCCAACTGCATTTAATCTTTGTAACTATAATAGGGTTCAACATATTCCATCAATTCAGTAACTTTATCATGACAGACCTTTATGTCATCCATGCAAAATAGACCCAAACCATGTAATGATGATGGTGCTATGTGATGTATCCTCTCGTTGACACAAAATCAATGTTTATTGGAGGAAGTTCCTTGGGTGCCCATTGTTTCCATAGATGTTTGTACCTCAAGGGCACCTCAATGTCACCTATGCTCTCATCATCATAAGAACGTAACCCCCTTTCAACAAAAAAAATTCCATGTGTTTACAAAATTTTATTATAATCTTTTGACCTCTAGTTGATCTCTCTCTTTTCGACCTACTACATGTCCTGCTTTCCTCTTCTCTTCCTTAATTTCCCTCGCTCAAGGAAGGAAGATCTGAAAAAATACCTATTTTGTGGTACCTACACTCATAAGGATGTTGGATGAAGTTTTTTCATGGTGATATGATCCCAAGGTATGGGGTTGGAGGATTATAAACCAAGGTTGTCACTACTAGTCAAATGCATGTGGAGGTAACAATAGTTGTGAATGTATCAATAAACCTTGTAAGGGTTTGATGATTAGAGATCACTTGGTAAGCACGGGAATGTTTTGTAGGGTCATCAACCTTGTGTTTTGAAGCCTTGGGTTTTGGGAACATCTAGATGAGTCATTGTCTTGTTTCTTGGAGGTTGATTGGGCTAGTTGGTGGAAGATTGCTATTACTTTTTGTACCTAAAACCCTCAATTACTAGTAAGAAGAGACAAAAATAATTATGTTTCTCCTTTATTAATTGGTGGAATCTTCTGGTTTCATGTGATATTATCCTACTATGAATGTTCTTGCATGTTTCAGTAGATTGAGGGAAAAATAATAAAGATAAGATGCAAGGGAATGAAATTTCTTGACTAAAAAAATGTGTCTACAGTTTGTGAACATAGTAATTATGAAGGTTAAGTCCTTAAGGTTTTGTGAAAATACTTTGTAAACAGAATTTGATGCTTTGAAGAGCATATACCAATCAAACTAAACATTTCCCAAGCACTAGACAAGTGTACTTTGGTCAGGAGTTAGTAAAGCAACAAACCCTTATGCAAATCAGGCCTAATGAGGCCTAAATCTCTCTGAGACAACAATATTTGAAGCTTGTGTTGTAAAAGTTTTGATACCCATTTTGAATACGTTTCAGATCTGCAAGGAAGCAATTGAAAAGTGTAGATAGAATTGTGTAATAGTGCTTAGATTGTGAATGAAGCTCTGGCAAACAGGTTGGTTGACCTACAAGTGTTGCAAACATGGTATGAAGGAACCAGTGACACTAAGAACTTTAAGAGCTTTTGATGGTTAAGTGTGATTTTTAAGTTGTTTTGGTTAAGAGATTACCAAGGTATAATTTTATCTCTTTTTATATAAGGTTTGGTGTAAGCATGAAGTTAAAAAGTCCATTGCTTTGACCGATCTATCTAATAGTAGCTGTATTTTGGAGACTAAAATGAAAGTACAGTATATGTTTTTATTAAATTTTCAAGAATAAAGGATGGGAAATGGTTTAAATTTGTTTGAATTGAAATGGAATGGAAATTTTGTGATGTATATTAGCCTAAATATTGTTTTGGGTCGGATAGCTTTATGTTGAGTTGAAATTGTGAAGTTTAGGATAGTCATAAAGAGAGTTAATGGTAAAATGAAAGGGTGGACTAGGTAATTGTTTGTTTTGATCAAGATGAAGTTGACTAAGGTCTTTGAAGGTTTGGCAATGGTTTGGAACTCTAAAGAAAAAGTTGAGTGTTTGTGTTGAGTTTTGTGAAGGGAAATATAGTTGAATAAGTGTGTCAAAAGAAGGAAAGTTCAAGATTGTTTGTGACTTGTCAAATGAGATTGTGTGAGTTTATTTCCTTCCTCTAACTCTGCATCATGTACTTCTATACATTCTCTTATAGATAGGGATAGGCATTTTTCATTGCACTCACGGACCATGTATTGTTTTCATTCTGTTTGATCATTTGTGGACCTCAATATGTAAATTTATTTCACCGAAGTTTAGAAATTTTAACCCTAGTGAACTTCATGTGGTGTTATGTGATTGAAATTCCTTTCAATATTATAGTAGAAAAAATATTCTAAGACAAATAAAAAAAATATAGTTCACAGGCCAAAAATGGCCACCCAACTGATTGAACATCTCAAAGCTTGGCTATTCAAACTAACCAAACACCAGTACTAGGTAATACTTGGGTTTGTCAATGGGACATTAGCTCAAATTTACCAAAATATAGCATGAAACACCTCAATGGGAACAAAAAGAGTCTAAATCACTGTACTTGCAACAATATTTCTAAATATGGGGGAAAAATCACTTACAGTCATTGTCCCTTGGTTGATTTTCCCTTTCTAGGTACCCTCAGCTCTCACTCTGTCTTTCCTCCTACCAAATGGTTCCTTGTATTACTCCTCAACTCAATGGCCTTGGAACATGCATCTAGTGAAGTCTTGAAACTCTCCACTCAGGGGCTAGATGTAGTGGTTCTTGGTGCAACTCTTCAGTTAGGGTCTTGGTGCAATATGTTATGTCGTGCTCCTCCGCAGGTGGGGCAAAATTAAAAAATTATAGTTTATACATATGCTATGTCAACATATAGTTTACGTACAAAATATATACGCCATGTCAACATATAGTTTATTTAATCTTCTACAAAATATAATTTTTGTATGATGGCTTGTTGAGCTTATATAGTTGGTTTGCTCTTTCTTTATAATTTTTGATGATTTATTTCCTATGACATGATTGAATATTATCTACAATCCTAGTGATTGTTAAAAAGACTTGTGATATGTGATGTTTAATCATGATGGATGTCTAATCTGAATTAGTGATTGAAATACTACTTGAATAAAGATTGAGCTATCTGATATTTTGTTATTTAAACATCATGGAAGAAATGCTTGCAATCAATGTCTTATTAATGTAGCCTACAAGGATTCTTTTCCTATTTTTTTTGGGTACTATTCTTGTTATGACTTATTTTTTTACATTGGTCTATTATAGTAATGGGGAGCATATCTAGTGAATCAATTCTTTCAGTCTCTTTGATTCTTATCCTTATGCATAATGAGTTTTCTTCTATCCTATGATTCATTGATTGTTGGTTTAAAACAATTACAACTAACATGGATATGAATTATGATGTGGGTGTGAGAAGGGATTGTTGAATATGAAGGAATGGTTTAGGAAATTAATCCTTAATCCAAACGAGTCATTTTCTTGTCATGGAATGTGTTAAGAGACTTAAAAACTAATATATTCAATCTAGTTAATATTGACAAATCTAAAGCATGCCAAAGGCACTTCAGAGATATGCTATGACATAAAGAAGATTGTTAAGGTGATGTCAAGTATTGATCCATTAGGGTAGGAAAACATAGATTCATTAGTACAAAAGGTTCCATTCAACTTGGAGGAAATGGATAATTACCTAAGGGGCTAATTTGAGATTGGACCAAGTTTATATTATGATATAACTAGATTGGGAAAATGGATGATGAAATTAATGGTTAAGTATGGGAAATTGTAGAGATAAATATAACACCAAGGGAAGAACACTAGAACTAATTTTAGCACTATGGATTAATCCAAGACTCAAAATTCCACAAAGAGGCATCCCTTACCTCTTAAATTAATTCCATAGGTGGGTTTATCCTCAAATATAGTGCCATTGGTTAGCTTATCATGTGAACTTCTGCTATAAGTAGGATTACCATACACTTTCATAACATTCATGACCTCATGTTTGAGTCTCAAAACCCTCCCATATCATCAATGCATGTGTCTAGGCTAACCATGTCAAGTTTCACTCCATACAAGAACAAATTGAAAAAAAATCAACGTTGGCCCCATTCACATGTCACTATGCGGGGTCAACTTGAGGAAATGCTATTTTTTTGGGAATGAAATAACAAAAGACATGATCAAAAAATATCTAATCATAAATAGTCATAGAGTAATTAGGATTTGATGATATGGAAATTTCTAGGAGAGCTACAATAGTTGTAATGTCATGAATTAACAACATTAAAAAGTACATCATGAATTAATTATGTAATGACATAAAAATTTAAAACATCATGAATTAATTATGTAACCATACCAGTCAAATATAATTCTATCAAGAAGTCAATATCAAATAGATAATATAATCACATAACTCATACATTTCAATGTCATTGATCTTCTTCTTCATCCAACTCTTTGTCTGTATGAGTTACGTGTGTTGGAACTAGAATTTTCATTTGAAATTCTGATGGTCCTTTCATATGAAATAAAAAAATTCCTTTAAAACCATGTTTTTACCATCCACAAGGTCAAAATTTCCTTTTATTTCCTTACCACAGCCTCCAATAAAGCAACTCACGTTAGTGCAGTGGGTAAAGGAAGTAATACATTGTATACCACTATACCACAGAAGGTTGATGTCTTACTTGCGGTAGAGCGAGGTTATGGTAAATACTAATAGAGGGAACCACTATACCATGAGCGGGTTGAAATGAAGCCCACGGTAGAGCGGTAAGCTAAGAACAAAGGTAATAATGCACCGCCATACCGTGGAGGGTTGGAATGGAGCCTACGGTAGAGTGGTGAAATAAGAATAGAGATAAGGAGGAACTGCTATACCACAGGGGGGATGAAAAATGTCATCCATTAGTGTGGTAATCTATTGTTGGAGCATTAAATGAAGGCCAGTTATATCAATCAACATCGAAGTATGAAATTTAGCTAGGTATGAAAGATTTGAATGATGAAGAACTTAATATATGACATTAATGCGGTATGATATCAAAATTTAACAAGGAAAATTGAGAATTCATTCACTCATGCTAGAAAAAGTTGAATACAGGTGAGCTTAAAGTACGACACTGGAAGAATTCTACAGAGCAAGGAAATTTTTGGGTAAGTCTGTACTTGTCATTCACTGAAATTTAAACAATGGAGCCAAAGAAATTAGAGGCAAGAACTAAAAAGGAAGAAAAATCTAGTAGAATTTCATTGCAGTCACCATTAATTGCCCTGTTACCTAGTTCAGTAGATAAGAGTTCTAAGAAATTCTTTAAGGATTTAGCTTAGGTGTGTAGGGACCCAATAATTCCATAGTTAGGTGTAATTTATATTGCTATTTTTATAGGAACAGAGATGAAAGGGTACCAGTGTCAAACCCATGGACTTTTGACATAGGAAACTTAGTTCTTCCTAATGTTTTTGTTGATGTCAAGCTAATCAAAGCCTCGGCCAATAGATATCATGCCCCATCAAAAATGGTCAAACTTCCAGATGGTCAATGTTTGGTAGATATCTTGAGGGAATCTATAATTAGGTGTTTTGACCTAAACAAGTAGGTTGTCATTAAAATTGACTTGGGGAATCTAGAGCAAGAATATAGAAGGTTGAAAAGGACCTATAGAACTAATGAACTCCCCCTATACATGAAAATGAGTGATAAAAATAGAGTCTTTCCCATTCACACTTCAAGACTTGAACCCTTTCGAGTGTGTGGCTTTTAGAACTATTTCAAAAATACCTACTATGCATTATGTCAAATTCTTGGAGTTGATGCAGAGGAGAATATGTCAATAGGGTTGATGAGAATGGCCATGATTATCCAACATCCTGAATCGAATGTGGACTTTGATTTTGCTTCATTCATTGAGGAACAAATTCAAGGTCTTATACAGGTTAGGGAATCCAAGGCCCCCATAACTTTTAGAAAGTACTCCTTATTATGTCATTTGATTCTATCTCAAAATGAAACTAAATGGACAAAGAGGATGAAATTGAGAACACATGAGAATGGAGTTATGCTCCCAATACAAAATTGGTGTTATATTTGGGACAATAAATGCAATGAAAGTGATTATGTTGTATTTAGGGATGATTTTTTCATTAGAATGATTGCTCAACTTGGTTTTCCTACACCAAGATTGACACAATCCCTAATGGATGTCATGAGACCCCTGCAATACATACGTGATCAAGGTTTTACACATAATTTTGTTGATTGGTTTTTGATGCCACAACACACCATCATCGAAGTATATGGTTATGATCAAGCCCCTCATATTTTACCAAAATTTGTGCCTAGATGAGTATTGTTTTTAGAATTTACATGGAAAATGCTCTGGATGAAGCATGATTTGATGAAAAATAAAAAAAAGCAACATTTCTACCTGATTTGATGGTATTTGAAGAATTGTGAATTGGATCAGATATGTTGGAGGAATTGCAAAGATTTATAAAAGCTATTTTTTCTCTTAGATCAAGGAAAAATATAATATGTGATCAAGAAGGCCACATCAACAATATCAAAAGAACCTTACTCACAAAGAGTGCAATAACACATGAATTTGATCCAGAAGGGGATGTATTAAGAAATCTGGTCTATTTTGTAGATGTGTTTGAAAGAAGGAAAAGATGGTTAATGATGATGAGATGGGAGGGTCAAGAGAGAGGAAAAGATAAGAATTTCAAGGGGTTTTTTGATGAGGAGCCATATTTTTTGAAAATAATGCAATTATTCCTTGGTAAATTTGATGAATTATCTAAAAAGGCTCAAGAAGAGAAATCAGCCCCACTTCCTACACCCTAGCCACCAACATCCATAGCCTCTACATCACATACACTACCTTCATCACCAATTCATTCAACTCCTCCATCTCAAACAAATGAGCCTCCTGCCAAGAAACAAAAGATTGGGTCACTAGTGGAATATGAGTCAAGTGATGAAGAACAAGAGGCAATCTTAACTTTGGCTGAGATGAAAGAGGTTGTAGAGAAAAAAAATATCCTTGAGCCTCATGATCCCAAGATGAGAATATTAGAGGAGGCTATTAATGAAATGCAAGATGATGAAAGAATTATTGTTTCCCTGAGATTCATGGAGGATGATGAATTTATCCATAATAGGGAGTTCAAAGATTTTTGGATAAAAATGAAGATGAAATGATTTGATGATAGACTAAAAATTAACCTCATTGGAGCTAATGATTCGAAACATGCAGAAGTGTAGGCACAAATAATGGCAGAGTTAAATATTGACAATGTCAATATTCTCCTAAAGAAGCAAGGGAGTTAGTGTTGAAAAGTAACATGCTAATTATACTAGGAATGGAGCTATCCAAAGTGTTTCTATTGGATCAAATCAGAGCTCAAGATGATCCCAAATTGGTTGTAGAATTTGATTCAGAAGGAGTATTAGGGATAGGATATAATCCAATCACCCAGACCCTTTCCCTATGGACAAAAAAAAAAAGCACAGGGAAGCCTAGGCTTCTAGATGTGCTGTAGGAAATGAGAGGGTCTACTCTGGTCAGAACTATAAATCACACTACTCCCATAAAAGCAGCAACCATGACAATGCATTCAACAATGTTTACAAGAGATCTAGTGGAAAACATGGAAAAGACTCAAACTATCAAATGAGGAGATAAATAAGTTATTCATTGAAAATGTCTGGAATTGAAACAACAATTGTAACAAGCCATAGATGTAAAGAGGAATGAAATGGTTGTATATCATCCACCTGCTTCAGTTCAAGATCCATAGATTCAACAATTGAAAGAAGAGGTTGAGAAACTAAAGAATCATAATATGATATCAAACGACACATCTTGAGTACCTTGGAGGAAATACTGAAACAGGGATTTGAAGTTTTAAAAGAGAAAATAAGTGGAGTTCACAAGGACTTCAATCATTTGGTAAAATCTCTGGAATAGATAAATATTAATTCCCATATCTTAGAGGAATTGAAGAAAAGATGGCATCCCACTTACTGTAGCTTAACCATTCTATGTAAAGCCACACAAAGAGATCCTGATGCACCTCCAAGGTTAAAACCTACTCAAGAAATGGTAAAAGGAATCATTTATGATTATAAGTATTTGATTGATATGAAGAAGGTAGAAAATAGAAGGAATTCATTTGATTCAATAAAACATAGTTTTAGCCCTCTTATCGTTAAAGGGGATGGTCAACATAAGGATGTGGATTAATGGAGAAATGAATTTGATCAAATGCTTCCACAATGTTTGACACATATATAGGGTGATGGTAATATCAATCTGGAAAAATTTCATGGTTTGCTTGATGGAATTATTGCATTGGATAATGGTTATATACAAATTTCATTGTAGATGCCAGAAACTTGCTCGATAGTAGATGGAAAAGCCACCTGTCAAACTTCACTGCTGCATAGGAATAAAAGTGGCCAAATGATTTAACCATAAGCAAGTGGTAGGAGAAATACCTGGTTCAGATGAAGATTAACCACTATCAATAATTATTATCATAAATTAAATTCTTTGCACGGGTCTTTAGTGAGTCAGGCTTTTACTCGGACATTAACAAAATTGTCATGTGTTAGTTGTTAATTGTTTCAGTTATATTTTACATGTTAGTTAAGTTTTGTTATCAAAAGTCATGTCTTTTGGTCCAAAGCTTGTTGCCTCTCCTATAAATAAGAGAGACCAAGACCAAGAAAAAATTATTAAGATAGGAGTAGATAGAAGTAGGAGAATAGGGATTGATACAATGTTTACATCATAAAGGACCAAGATGCACATGCAATTTTTTTGATGAAGTTAATGGAAAATCTCTGATTCGGTTGATCTATGTTGGTATCAACTATTTGTTAAGTTAATTGAAGATATTACTAAATTGTCTCCATATTTAATATTACTTTGTTGTTTAAATTGATATATCAAGCATATTTTCAATTTATCAGTGCATATTTGTTGTATCTGTGTGGCATAATTAACTGAGTCTTTAAAGATTAAATTCCTCTTGATTATTCACAGCAACTTCGGAACATTATTTTGGGTTATTAAAGATGAATATCATAAGTCACTAGTCTCTGATTTATACAAGTTATAAACATAGAAGTTCCAAACAATTTGAATTAGTGCTAGTCATAAGTCACTTATCTCTGATTTCTACTTCAATACATTTACCCAACAGAGCATTGGTCTCCATGACCATCTTATAAATACCTCTCACTTTCCTCAATCTACCTTTCCCCATAATGTACTCCCCTTCAAATTTGTTAATGGAGTTAGGATCCCAAATACGATTTACATGAATCTTTGATGCAAACTTAGGAAGATATTCATTAATGTACACCATGGTTTGGTATACCATGTATCCCTCCACCATAGAACCCTCAGGATGTGCTCTTTTTCTAATCAAATCCTTCAAAAATTTCAAGTGTCTTTCAACCATCCACATTGACCTTGTGTGTACAGGTCCACACAATTCAATCTCCTCAACTTGGTGTATGAGGTAGTGTTCTTTTGCATTGAAAAATGTTGAAGGTAGAAACTTTTGCATTTCACACATTAGACGAGGAATTTTTCTCCTCCAATAATTTATATATTCTTTATGGATTTCTTTAGATGATAGCCATCTACAAGTGATTCAAGGCACAAATATATTAACAAGATTTAACAAAAATATATAATTTATTACATAACAAGTAAAACAAATGGAAAATATAAGATCTATACAACAAATTGAACAAATATCACTACTTACCTCATGTATTTTCCAAGATCATATATAACTTTCTTGACATTGTTGTCGAAGTTGTCTAGGAGAGATAGAGGTAGAACATATTGCAACAATTATAAAATGGTCTTTTCATTATTTTTCCAAAACTAGTAAACATAATACACTAAAAAGTACATTCAATATACAAATATATATAAAATATACCAAAATTATTACCTTAATGAAGGTATGCCCATCATGTGTTTCCATCCCTGACCCAAATTCACCTTTCTTTGTTATGATATTGTTTATGTTCGCAACAAATCCTGTAGGAAATCAATTTTTCATATGACCTCTTTTATAGCATTACTTTGTTGCTTCATTAATAACCAAGGAAGGGCGCTTATATTAATTTTGTCTCCATTTCTATTTAATTGAATGACATTTTTCATTGCATGATTGGCTTCTTGAATGTCACGACAAATTTTGACAATTTTTTCTTTGTCATGCCCTCCATCCAATATTTTCCATAATGTTTCTATTATATTCTTTCTTGTATCAAACAAATGCACAATTTGTAGCTTCTCATAGTAGGGAAACCTACTAAATTGTATGGGATAACTTTTTAGTCCTTGTGGAAGCTAGCCATTAATGCCTTGATGACCTTCATGAAGCATATAATTTAAATAAATTAACAATGACAATCATTGTCAATTACAACATGAGTAAACAAAACAAAATATAAAAATATAAATTCCAAACATATCATATATGATAGATAAACAATTTGATTCAATGCATAACCTTGATGATTAATTCTATTATATTCCAACTTCCATAGGCGAGGTATCATTATCATGGTTTTGATGTAGTCTCTTCTTTCCCATTGAAAAGATGTTTTTCAGTAGTTCGATACTTATGATTTATGTGGAGGAAGTTCCTATACTCATCAAACACTTGCTTTCCTAAACTTTTTGAATCACGAGATTTCATCATGGACCACAAACTGGACATGCAAATTTTCCCTTAGTTTGAAGACATACAAGATCATATATAATTGGATTAAATATGTCAATTTTTATAATTATATATAATGAATAGATTATTTAAAAAACATGCATGATATCTACTTCAAAAAATTAAATATCGTTAAAGTACAGTCAAATGTTATAATATACCATGAAAATGTGTTAGCCCTGGGGCATCATGAATTGTCCATACAAGCATTGCATGAATTGAAATTGTATTTGTCCTATTGATCTAGAGACGTCATACATAGTGACACCATTGCATAACTTTAGTAACTCATCAATAAGAGACTCAATATATACATTCATATCTTTAACTTGGTACTTACCTAGTTGAATGAACATAAACATCACATAATGATTATAACCATTTTACTGCAATATATATAAATTAATGTACATGACAATTAAATGAAAAAAATATAAGTCATTATGCAACAAATAAGACAAATAAGATGCTACTATGTTAAAGAAAATTGATGTAAAAAAATACCTGGAACAATCATTTCCAACATTATGTGCTCCCTCTTTATTGACATCCATGGAGGAATGTTATTATTGATAACAAAAATAGGCCACACTGAGTAAATAGATCTCAGCTCTCCAAATGGATTGACACCATCCGTTGCCAATGAAATCATGAGATTACGAGGTTCTTCTTTAAAATGTGGCAATTTTTCCTCCATGTCGCTAAATGTAGAACCATCCATAGGCATTCGAAGAATTTCATCTCCACTTCTATTCTGTGCAAGGTAATCCATAAATTGTGCTAAACTTTCACACCTAAATAATTGTTGCATATGTGGAATAATGGGAATATAATGAAGAACCTTGCGAAGCATCTTTTTTGTTAGTTGATCTATTTGATATCTATTGATATGATATTCTGGATATTCTGTTGAAAATTCATGTTGCTTATTATATATAATATGATCATTGGGACATGCATCTATTGCTTGATACTCCATTCCAATATCTTTCATAATGGCAGATAAATCTTGGTATTAGCGAGGTAAAATATTTGATGGTGGTAAAAAAATTTCACTTATTAATCTAAAATAATTTTTTTTTGTTAATATAAAGAATATTAATGGTACATATTTCATCCTTTATTTACTAGTGATGAACTAACAACAAAAATAGATGAAAAAAGATGACATGTATGACATACCTTAATAGCTACGAGATTGTTATGTTGGATAAACCATTCATAACCTTCAAGTTCACTGGCAACAATACAACAAAGAGAAGATTTGTTTGGGAGCCTTCATAAAGGGGCTCATATGCCTTCTCAAGTATAGGTAAATCATGAACATCATCAAAGTCATCTCGATCATCATGATTAGTTGTGCCACTAAATATGTCATGGATCAATGTATTTGTACTATCATCTTCAACTATGTCTACTGGTGCATGATCATTTTTTTCCATAGGATCATTAACTTCATCTTCAATATTCATAGCTCCATGTTCCTCTTCTTGCAAAACCACATTCTTTGGGCTGTGATAATCCATATCATGTGTCGTAGGGTGCCCCACCTTTATAATAATGATCGACAGAAATAAACCATGATCATGATCAAGTTATTATATATATATATATATAATGTTAAAATGATATAAACATTTACAAATTCAATCAATATAAAGACATATAATAAACAACTTGCCAATGGATGATAATCATGCCCCCCTTCAATGTGACCATGCTACCTACAATGTTTCTCAGTTGTTTTGATTAAAAGTCTTATCGTCTTTTAGCCCTTGCAATTATTGCAAGGACAATAACATTTCACATCACCCTTTCTTTTCAATCTCGCCCATAATCTAGCAAGTGTCTTCATTTTTTTCAAAACTAATATTATTTGACATGATTTTTCTTTACCAAAGTTGGATATTTAGATCTTCAAACAATGTCAAATTCACACTTCATAATTTTTAATCATAGACAAGTAACAAAATCTAATAATTTTAATATTTTGCACCAAAAAAAATCACCCTATAACCTCCACAAACTATCACAAGTATAGAAAATTCACAAGTATAACAAATTCACAAGTAGAGCAAAACCTTGTCGCAAGTATAGGTAAATTTAGAACTCACTTTTATTTATTAAAAAAGAAATTGTTGCAACCCCATTGAAATAGCGAAGAAAATCATAGAGCGTCGCAATTTCAATGAACATCGGGCATAAAGTTTTAAAAAAATTGAAAATTTCACATTAAATACATAGGTAGCTAATGATACATCTAATTATACATCTTTCGTTGGAACTTTTCGTCATATTTTGCAGTCAAATATGCTAGTGTAAACATAATAACCAAGGAGACATGCTAATTAACTTCCTACATAAAGATGGGTATGATGCACCTGTGAGTATCATCCACATGCATGATAGGGTTTCCATGCCCCCTTTGGGTAGTATTGTCTTGTCGGTCTTCGTTGGACCTAAATATGTGAAACTCCTATTTGAAATTATCCTTGGGTCTGAGCTCTTTAGGGTGAAATTGGGTATCCCTTGGTTGCTAGTGATGAACGTGGTACCCTTGGTTGTGCGTAAATTTTTAAAATTTATCCATGGGGTTTCCATACATGTAATCCATGACACCAATTATAAACCATATGTTGGTCATGGTAGCTACTTCTTCGACTACTCTTGGCTTGTGCTTGTTGGTCCTCTTCTACATCAAAGGTATCAAAATTATATGAAAGGGAACCTGAGGCTAAAATTGAGATACCCTCCCTCGCCTTATGCTATTTCACATAGGGCTTGCTTAAAAGATGGTAGCGATGCCACTAAGGCACGTAAGAAGGAAGAAGAAAAGCGGTCCCAATATCCTCCCTCTTCCCCTTTTGCTGGTCAATTTGACAATTCTTCTTACTCTGTTGTGGTGTCGTCAGATTCTATTCTCTACTTGTAGGAGAATCCTATGGTGCATGCTTGGTGAAAAACTAAGCTTCCTACATTTGAACTTCTTGTTCTACTGACAAAGCATAGACCCGTTCGGTATAACGGGAAGGTCTCCCATGGAGAGTCCTCTTTGTCTCGACCTTTGAGGCCTCCTACCGCTCTTGCTCCTAAAGCAGTGAATGGGAAGAGGCCCACTTCTGAGGCTCTTCAATCAACTCCCCCCACTACTCCTCAACCTATTTCTCCTCCTCCCATTTAGGAATCAATTCCTCCACTAGAGACGGCCATAGTGGACATTCCAATGGTTGAGCAGGAACCTTCTACTCCTTCACAGTCTCCAGCCTCCAACTCAAAGAGTCATAGAAACCACCTTGCACACAAGTGCAAGTGTCGATGAAAGGCTCTTGTGGCTGAGCAGGTTGCCTCACAAAGAAAAGAGGAAGAGATGATTGCCCCTGCTTTAGGGCCTCCTGTAGTGTCATCCTCTTCCATTCCTTCTGCTTCTCTTCAGTTTGGTCCCACACTGCTTCTGGCTTCTGCTGCAAGTATGAATGTACCTAACCCCAAAGGGGTACATGTGTTTATCTCTCCTTCAGTGGAGCTTACTTTGCTGATCTCCATTGTGTATATCCAACCTTTCCCGAAGCCTATGGATATGATTAATACCTCAGTTGTATCTGTCATGGTTCTTTCCTCCTCTTCCTCCGCACCTCTAGCCTTGTCTATGGGGAGTTCATCCCCTTCGACAAAGGAAAAGGTGGAGTGTCATCCTTATAGTAGTAAAGGATGTAAGAGGAGCCCACCTTCTTCACAAGGTGGTCCCGTGCTAACTTGTTCTATCTTAGTGATGGAACTAGCTTTGGCTTCCCCTAAATTCGTCACCGCTCCCAAGTCATTCAAAAAGCCTAGCAGTGAATCTCAGGTGTAGCCTACCCTATCCATTGAAGTTAAACATGATGCTCATGTGGGGTGAATATTTAACTCTATGGATGACGCTTTGGCATTATTATCAATCTTTGTGAAATCACTGGCCCTAGCTCCACGAGAGCTCAACGAAGAAGACCTTGTGGGGTTCTTCCATGGTCCTTATTGCGGGAGGGTTGAATGCTCCTTCTCTTAATATCCCACCACTACAAGTTCATCCTCCTTACCCATACAATGATTTAGAGAGGGAAGCAAGTGACCTCTTGGTCGATCAATGTTAAGATGAGGCCTCTTCTTAATCTTGTGTGTGTGTTTTTTTGTCATGTGTTCCCCTGTGATCATGCTATGTGTTTCTGAATGACCCTTATCACCCTTATTGGTGCTTGGATACAGGTGTGGTTTTTGTGTTGTAAACCTTCTTCTATTTGTATCATCATTCTTCCATGTTTGTGCTTGACTTTCAATAAATTGGGGATGATGCAAAGTGTTGGGGGCATTTAGGCTTCCCTTACATGTTGACCCAATTTTTTATTTTTTCTTTGTTTTCCACGCATTCTTCTTGATCTAGTTAGGGATTGATGATCTTTCGCCTTGCACCACGGTTACCTATTATTCATATGAGCATGGAAAAATCTAACCCCACTAAACTAGATCC
>VDFB02357445.1:0-28630 GCA_007258455.2 Sequoia sempervirens | reverse complement strand
GGATGAAGTTCAACCAGTTGAGAGTATACAGGACTTCCTAGAAAGGATTGGCAAGGCTAAAACGCCAAAGAGGCCTAAGAAATATTCTCAGATTACCAGGAATGGTACAGGATCCAGGATCTTGCAGGTGGCAGTCCCGAAAGTTGACAAGCTAAGAGATCAGATTGCTCCTATGGATTATGAAGTTACAACATTGGACATTGGGCCAACGACAATAGATCAGGATTTCCATGAGTTGGCGGACACTTCCAAAGCCATTAGGGAAAAGTTTGATAAAACAGAAGAGAAGAAGGAAAGGTTGGAATTAGAAAATCTAAGGCTGATAGAGTTCATTCAGCAGCTAACAACCCCTTTGCGTCAGGAAAATGCAGCCTTTATTCCACCGTCATCTCTTACTCCGGAGTCCGTTGATGTCCTTGAGGCTATGAGGATTACGAGTCAAGCAACCAAGAGTTGGGTTACCAATATTTCAAAACAAATGGAGCAATTCTTGGAGAAGTGCGCCCAAACTTATGACAGATCTGCACTGCTGATAACTGAAGTGAGTCAAGTTGAGGACCATTGGGAAGATTTCCAGTATGTACAGGACAAAGTGATACCTCGTTTGAGGGTTCTAAAAGAAGTTTCCTTGCAAATTTTGATCCAGGAAGGTGTTGTCGAAGAAGGAGCCTCGTATGATTTCAGCAGGTGGTATTATTCCTTATTGGCCAAAAAGAAGACATATGATGGAATAAAGGAAGAATGTGCTGCTATACGGAGCACGATTGAGAAAATTCAGTTCAAAATCCTCACTTCTCTTGAAGGATTAACAGGACAAGAACATCATGATACGAATGGCTTAGATTTAGAAGGATTGAAGAAAAGTGTGATGAGCATTTACTTCAAGGAAGTGCAGATTATTACAGAGAATCAGCTTGATGATATGTCTTCCCTTTTGACCTTCATGGAGAACTTTCAGAAGCAGGAAGCTAGATGGGAAGGAACTTTTAATCAGTGCCTGGAGACCTTGGACGTGATTGGAATACAACTGGATTCTGTGCCAAATATCTCAATGGAGGAACTTGATTCTGTGTTAGCCAAATTTCTTGCATTTGCAGCTAGGGAGCGATCCAAAGGGAATTGCATTCTGGATTCCTACTTGCTCGAAAGAAGTGCAAGGTGTCATCATTTGCCATGCTCCAAATGGCGTGTTCTGCTTGTGCCACGTGTCTTTGAGTTTGTTATGCTTTTAGGGTTAGGGTTTGTCAAGATTGATCTTGGCCGTTGATTTCAAATTTAATCTTGGCCGCTGCTTTGTAATTGGGGTGCCTATATAAACCCCATTCATTTCATTTATTCAGGGAGAGACTGATGAGATTGTTGCAATATTGCTGTTTAAATAATAAGTGGATTCAGAGTTGAGCATTTATTATTTCTATGAGCCCGCATGGTTTCATTGATTTCTTCAAAATAGAGTAAATTTGTTTTCAAGTATTTTAGATGAATGAAAGATTGATAGTGTTGGAAAGTGGAATTAGTTCATACCTTTTTCAATTGGATGATTTTCAATTTGATGTGTAAGGTTAGTCTGAACATTAAAATTGCTTAATTTGAGTTCTATTATCTATATGCATTGGTCGAATTGATGGTGATATAGTGTAATAGGATATCTTTCGTAAACCCTTGAAGATTGCACCGTCTTTGTCTAGTTGTAGTGCCGTGCTTGGCGAAGCAAAGATTGGTTTAAATTCCATTATCCAGCATTTGTCTCCGAAGTTCATAGGATTAGTTTTGCATAAATCTAGTTCCTTTACCCTCATCCTTTTTTCTTATTTATTTTATCCTAAACTGAAAATTCCGAAAACATAAGAGCGTTCAACGTTACATCAATCCAACTCCCTACTTTGAGTAAGTTCATCATTTCAAGGTCCCTTTGTGAAACCAGCATATCACATCATCCATTGAGCTTGTCCATCCCCCAAACCGGAACATTGGAATTACCGTATGACCTTTCTGACAATCTTAGCATAAGAGGTAATTTTTCAAGAGAGGATAGAGCTGCCTTTGGGCATTCTTTTTATTCTAAAAGTGTTGGGTGTGTCACAAAACACGATCATCGATCTTTGGTTGCTCTGTCTACATTCATGTACCTAAAGAAAAGAGATCTAAATTAGAACCTACTGGAAAGAAAGGGATATTCGTGGGCTATAGTGAAACCTCAAAAGCTTACAGAATTTACATATCCGGTCAGAAACAAATTGAACTAAGTAGAGATGTCATCTTTGAGGAAGACATTGCTTTCAAAAGGGCAAAGAGTTCTAATGATATAGAAATTCAAGATTCTACTAAAGTCGTAGAGGAGGATCCTGTTCTTGAGATTCAGAGGGAGTATTCTGAAGAAATCTTAAATGAAAACCAATCTGTCCCAGAAGTGAATCCTTATAACAACAGCAAGAGGAGACCACTTTGGGCTAGAAAGATGATTGAGGAAGCTGAGAATTATACAGCACCCAAAGGAACTTTTAGAGAAAGTAAGAGACCCAAAAGATTCTCAAGCTATGTTGCCTTAATGAATGAGATCATTAGTTCAGAATCAACTAGCATTACGGAAGCTCTCAAGCATCATGTATGGAAAGATGCTATGACGGAACAGTATCAATCCATTTTGAAAAATGATGTATGGGATATAGTACCTAGACCAAAAGAGAAATCTATTATCTCTTCCAAATGGCTCTTCAAAATCAAACATGTTGCTGATGGCAGTATAGAGAAACACAAGGCACGCTTTGTTGCCAGAGGTTTCTCACAAAAGGAAGGTATTGATTACGAAGAAACATTTGCACCTGTTGCCCGGTACACCTCTGTGAGAGCAGTAATAGCTATTGCTGCAGCCAAAGGTTGGAAGATCCATCAAATGGATGTGAAAATTGCCTTCTTGAATGGGTCCATTGAAGAAGAGGTCTTTTTAGAGCAACCTGAAGGCTTTGTGATACATAATGCAGACTCACATGTATGCAGATTGAAGAAAGCTCTATATGGACTTAAACAGGCTCCCAGAGTCTGGTATGAAAGAATCGACAACTATCTTTTGAGACTAGGATTTTCCAAGAATGATGCAGATCCAAATCTCTATTTTAAGGTAATTAAAGGTGATATGTTAATACTAATTTTATATGTTGATGACCTACTAATAACAGGAGAAGATCATCTTATTACTCAATGTAAGAAAGACTTGGCTTCAGAATTTGATATGAAAGACTTGGGCATTTTACATTACTTCCTGGGGTTGGAAGTCTGGCAGAAATCAGATGGTATCATTTTAAATCAAGAAAAGTATACTATTGATATTCTGAAGAGATTTGGGATGTTAGACTGTAGACCCATGTCTACACCTATGGAAACCAACTTACACAAGTTGAAAGAAGCAACAATAGAATCTAAATTTGCAGATCCTACTCTCTGTAGACAAATAATTGGATCATTAATGTACTTGGTTAACACTAGACCAGATATTTGCTATGCAGTGAATGCTCTAAGCCAGTTTATGTGTGAGCCAAAGGAAATACACCTTGTTGCTGTGAAGCATATATTGAGATACCTTCAAGGTACTATTGGATATGGTCTTAAATACAAAAATGTCAACTTAGATTTACATGGATACTCTGATTCTGATTGGGCTTGAAGTGTAACTGATCGGAAAAGCACATCAGGATGTTGCTTCAGTTTAGGATCAGCTATGATCTCTTGGATCAGCAGGAAACAGTCTTCATTGGCACAAAGCTCAACAAAAGCCGAATATATTGCAGCCTCTATGGGAGCAAGAGAAGCAGTATGGCTTCGGAAATTGCTTGTGGGATTATTTGGTGAGCCCCTGAATCCTACTATTATCCACTGTGACAATCAGAGTTGTATTAAGCTTTCAGTGAATCCAGTATTCCATGATAGATCAAAGCATATAGAGATTCCTTACTACTATGTGAGAGACATGGTAGAAAGGAATGTGATCCAGTTGGAGTATGTTTATTAAGTAACTAACTCCGATTTGGTGGGATCGTGTTGTTGACGGTTTTGAGACCGCACTAACACAGTAATAAAGTCTCCCCTGTCCCGACGCCTTATCCTCTCTTGAACAGTATTCAAGATGCTAAGACGGCAGTAAGATCATGCTTCAACTCCAAGGTTCCTTGAGTGCTAATAGGCCTGGCTTTGGCTCCTCGAAGGTGATATTGTTGGTATGTCAAGGGGACTTACACAATTGTCTCGACGGGCTAACAACAAACAAGTAGGGACTAAGGGCTTCTCGTGATTCAAATGGTTTTAAGGTAAGCAAGTTTCCTAATTCTAACCTGAATGAACCTAATTTAAAAGGGTGTAGGGCCTAAGAAGTTTATGTTCCCATTCTAAATGCGTGATATGTGGAGCTCATTTCAATAGATTTCAACCAGATTTCACCTAGCCTCATCAGAAAATGGGTGCAATCTTCAATGGGATAGAAAAAGATGTTTGCTATAATTTAACATACATACACCATCAACGACGCATATAAGTATGTAAACCACAACCGTTAAACACAAAATAATCTCCAAATTTAATTAATAAGGCGACCTTATCATCAACAAGCCGCTAATGGTATGGAATAAAGCGAAGCTATCTCGATAAAACACCACACACCGAAGTAAGCTACTTGCATGAATTTAATCTACTTGGATACGAAAGGAAGAAGAAACCTTGCTAGCATTTCATGACAAGACGAATTCCATCATCAATGAAAAGATCTATTATCATAAAATGTGTTACACAACAATCTCCTCAAAAGTTTTCAAAGGGAAAACTTTCTTTCTTCCCCAAATTATGCAAAAATGCTTTACAATGCTACACTATCTAGCTCTACTCAATGCTCTCTCAATGTCTACCATATTCCAATGTCTAATCTAATTCTACTGCTCTTACAAATGAGGGGACTCCTTTATAGCTAGCCAAGTCCCAAAAGACGGCTAGGGTTACAATCAATAGAGTGGCCAGAATCGTGCCACCTCAGCCCTAAATAATATTGCCCTAAAACCCGCCACAGAAGAGAGTGGGGTAATAAATGCGCCATAATGTCCACCATCATCCTTCTAGAAGATTCCATTTGTAGACGCGTTCACACTGCTCTCGATCTTCTTTCTTGGCGTTGTTCTTTGATTTCTTCCACTTGAGGGTCTTCATCTTCGTCACTTTGAGTTATACTAAGTCTTAACACTTAGCCATTTTCTTTCAAATTTTCCTCCTTCGAGATTGTAACTCATCTTCATCGTGTTTCCACTTCAAGTCATCGTGGCTCGGGTTCTCAACATTCCCTAAAACAAGCAAGGAGAGGGGTATTAGAATACTTCATGATATAAACTTAACTCACTTACCCGATTTTCATGCTTTGATCTCCAAGCGTTCATCGCCAACTTTGTGTTCAAGTTCATGCCTTAGATAAACTTCATCTTTGAGAAATTCATTTCACCTGCTGGAGCTCTGATAACCTCGATTTTATTCATTTCTGGCTTAAGTAAACTATCTTCACGGAGGACTGAAGCAAATTCACCTAGGCAGTTCCTTTCAAATTCATCGCCTGGAGGATTTCACCTTGAAAACACATTTCCTTCAACTTGCCTTAGAAAATTTTCAAGTTTCCCTTAGGAAATACATCAAACCCGGTGCCCACTTAAATCTTCATCCCAAAATTTCGACAAGTCAGTGGAAGACCTTAAAATCAACTCCTCATCGATAATCTTCGATAATCTTAAGAAAAATTTTCTCCAGAACGCATCGAATTCATGGGTGCCCAACGAACGGGTTCATTTAATTTTCTTGAATTTTGAACCTTAGAAAATATTCTTTCATCAAATTTATTCTCGTTCTTCGATCCCCTCTAAGAATTTTGCTCTGACTTGGAAAATTTTATCAATCCTGTGGAGCTGGCATCTTCTGACTTCACCTCAGGCGACTCATCTGTGCTTCAAGAAAAATCTTATCTCTTCAGAGTCTATGCACATTTTCTAGAGGAAGAAAATATTTTGTGCCTTAGAATTTTTTTTTTTAAATCATCTCTTTGGAAAATTTTGCCTTAAAAATTTTATATCCAGCTCGATCCACTTTGCCTGTGAAAATACCAACTTCACTTAGAAAATTTTATTCACAGAGATGCCTGGCACATTTTATTTTCTAGCCACCACTTCGTATTTAACTTCACACTTGAAAAATATTTTTGGAGCTCCAATGCCTTAGAGGAAATTTTATCACCTTGCAACTTCAACGCCTTAGCAATATTTGCCAACAACTTGTATTTCACCACGACTAGCATATTAAACCTCTCCTCTTTTACACTTGCCAGAAGACTCCACTTCCAACGCCTTAGAGAAATATTTCATCACCCTTCTTATACCTTATTTCACTTTGCCACCCTTGGCGCATAGCATTTGGAGAATAATATTACCACACCTAGCACTTTATTTCATACTTCACATGCTTCAGAAAAATTTTCTAACACCTTACCACTCATCACCTTCAACGCCTAGCACTTTTATTTCACCACCACACTTACTCTTTACTTGGCGCATATTAACATGTGTGAAGGATAAAACCACGCCCAACATCTTGTTCTCACACTCCACACGCCGTAGGAAAATTCTCCAACATCCACCACCTTGAGCGCATTTATCACTTGAAGAGGGATGACGCCTAGCATATTATTTTCACCATGCCATTAATCACATTTCACCCCGCTTACCACCTTCACTTACTTTTACCTCACTAAACTTGGGCGCATTTGGAGGGGGGAGGAGGACAAAAATCTTTGACCTTGTTGACTTGCTTCTAACTTATTCTTGCATGGGCGCATTTTGATGTAGGTGGAGGATGAAGTTTAAAACAAGGGCGCATTTTGGAGCCTATGAGGGATGAAACACATGCAACGCCACCTCTTGGAATATTCCCTCCTTTTGTCTTTACATGGCCCATTTTGGGCGCATTTGAGCATGCAAGGAGGATGGAAATCTTTGACTTTGTTGACTCCCTCCTTGCTTTGGGCGCATTTTGCATGGTGTGGAGGATAACTTTCTAACGCCTTTTCCTTGTGACTTTTCAGCTTCTCATTTTTGTCCTCTCATGGCATGATTTGGGCGCATTTTGCACCTCCTGCAGGATGAAAACATTGACTTCCTTTGACCATTTCTATCTTAGGCGCATTTCTTGCCTTGAGGAGGATGAAACTTCATGCCTTAGTTAATTTTTGAATGCTCAGTCTTGAGAGGAGGGCGCATTTTGGCCTTGCTGGTGGATGGGATTCATTGACCACTTTGACTTTTTCTCTCCTTGGGCGCATTTTGCCAGTGGAGGTGGATATTCGTTTGCCTTGGAAACTTTTTCAACCTTCCTGAGCTCTCTTCAAGTTGGGCGCATTTTGCCCCTGCTGCAGGACGAATTTCAACACTTAGAAAATTTTCAAACATCATGCCTGTTGAAGAAGGCGCATTTCAAGGTGGAGCAGGATAAAGTCTAGACTTAGACATTTTTCGTCTTTGCCGGTTTCTTCATGCCTTACTATAAATAGTAAGCCCTTTAATTCTCAAACTTCGAAAGCTCAGATTGCCCTGAAATTTTGAACACCTGACCTTCATGACCGGTTAGCCCGCCGACACCGCCATTTTTAGTCGACCCGCTATTTTAGCCCATTTGAAGGTGGCTTACTATAACAGTAAGCTCTTGCTTCCGGGATAGCCCACTACTCTGGACGAATTTGAAATTTTGATGAGGCGCTCCTCATCACGTGACCTGTCGGCTGACACTGACGCATGCGTTCAATTTACTATTTTTAGCCAGTTTCCAAATCGACTTACTATAAATAGTAAGTGCTCCGATCGACTTGAAATTTCACCAGCAGATAGCCCTAAGAACGGCCGACGGTTTACACCGGATTTTGAAGATTCCGAAGCTTTACGCCTATTTTTAGGCCCCGAAGCCGGAAACCCTAATTTGCATTGCATGCGTATCAAAAAATCTCCGTTTGCTCCCGTTTTTGCGGCGCTGTGATCAGCTCGTGAATCTGGACTGCTGGGTGGCGGCTGCCGGGGCATACCTGCTAAAAATAGCAAGTTCCTTACTGAGTGGGAATCCTTGTTTGCATGTCACACCATCGCTAAGCTCTCAAAACCTTATCGAATCACCTTAACATGCAAAAGAAACCGACATGCAACTCCTAAAAATAGCCCCTAAGGCTGAATTCGAAAGTGGTCATCTCGACTTTGCATGTTATATCATCGCTAAGGTCTTGAAAACCCGTGGCGAATATCCGTGACATGCAAAGAAAAAACTCGGGTGATCCTAACCCCTCGGAATTCGTACGCAATGACGCCAAAAATAGTAAGTTGTCCGTCAGCCTAATTCTTGCATGAAGCCCGATATACTCAATGCCGCGGTGGTTGCTCCAATCTCAAAATGGTCGATAGATTGCCTCAATTTCACACTTACTAAAATAGTAAGTACCTCGCATCCGATGAAAATTGGTCGAAGCCCTCACGACAACATCGCCAAGTTCAATTTTCAATTTATTCACTTTATTTGCCCTTGGACTGACCAGAAACGATGAAACCCTAATTTTCAGACTAGGTCAGTTTCACACTTAAACTCACTGACGGGCGCAACCCCCGAAAGGCGGACATCAGAAAGAGACAGAGCGAGAGAGAGAGAGAAGAAAACCTAAGCCAAAAAGACTTAATGGAGCAATTAGGTCCCCATTCAAATGGGCGATGTGTGAAAAAAGTCACAACAGTGTTTAGTTAGTCGAAAAGGCACAATCCATGAGACACGTCCCATGAGTGGACATGCCTCCACTTCGTGGAGACATGTTCGCTCATGGGACGTGTCTCCCATTTGATATTTAATGCAGATCCGATCCACATTTGAAGACATCGAAATCAATAAATGTTCTGCTCTTGTAGATCGAATACCATTAAAGAAGACTCAGACTTGTGAATTCATGATCAATATTTTAATATTGATTTGGTATCAACTTCATATTTATCAAGTTCAACATTCTGGTTATAATCTGAAAGAAATTTAATCATATTTAACAGAAAGGAATAAATGTTAGATATAACGAGGACATTGAAGATCCGATTGGATGCTATAGAAGATAGGAAAAGAGGTCTAAACCTTAAACATGAGGATGAGAGTGATGAATAATTAGGAACTCAAGCTGCAGATCTATATGAAGAAACCCTAGAAGAAGGAATCAGATTAGATCAAGATGTTGAAAGCCATTTCCAAGATTAGTAAGAGACCTAGAATTGAGATTTTTAATTATGTAGGTGATTTGAATCTCGAGGAATTGATTGATTGTATATGATATGGAAGCATACTTTGAGTATGAATAAATTGAAGATCCAGAGAGGGTGAGATTTGCAAAAACGAAGCTGAAAGGAAATGTGGCCATTTGGTGGAAGGAAGTTTAGTTGGATAGAAATAGAAGAGGAAAAGAGAGATTCACAAGATGGGATAGAATGGTGATAAGGTTGAAGAATCAATTCATACATTTTGATTATCAGTCGGAATTGTTGAAGAGATTGCAAAAATTAAGGCAAAAGAAAAACTCAGTGAAGGAGTACACTGAAGAATTTTATAATATAATCATCAGACTTGGGCATAGTGAAGCTACCAAGGAGAAAGTGATGCAATGCATCTAAGTTATCGGGTCCTTCATATTTGACCCGGGTATGCATGTGGGTATAGTTTGGGTCCTAGTATGGTTTGGGTTTGTCCATGGGTACGACCAGGGTATGACCTTAGCACTTGTGAAGGACCCACAAAGAACCCAAGCACCTGGGCATACCCAGTAGGAGCCCCACAGTCTAAGAAGAGAAAAACAATAATAGTTACAAAATTGGTCTATGAAAGGAGTATGACACCATCAATTACTAAATATGATATTCTTTTCTAATGAATTCCAATACAAATTTGATATTGTCTTGGCAGACTAGGAACTTATAACCGTTGTTTAAAAAAAATTAGGGCTATTGTTTCCAATTCAGCATGTGTAGATAGCATTAATTGATCCTCATGAATACATCATTCCATCATTTACTCTCTCATTTGACCAGCACTATCATAGGAGGGGGAAAAGGACAATGTTTGGGCAAGATTGTAAATTTGACATCGTTTGTGAATCAGCACACTAGATCTTCAACATTGACCCTCTACACCTACATTGACCCTTGTTTGATTGACTCTTCTTAAATGTGGTTATTTGATAGTGTTGACCAAAGATCTTTGCTATATTGACTATGTTGCCCAAAGATATTTGCTACATAGACAATTTTTGTACCACTTTCATTGACCATTTTGTTTGTTGATTATGTTGCATTGAGTGCAATATTCTACTCTTCACCGAGTCATGATCAATATTGACCAAGAAACTAGTAAGGTATGCAGGCTTCTTTGAGTTTTATTTCTCTACTATATTTTTTAAGGAGAATCAACTATTGTACTTGTGAAACAATCATGAATTGAATTGTTATAAGTTACTATGTTAGAAGATTTGTCATTGATGTCTTACAAAGATCTTAATTTTAACACAGATTTGAGGAGCAGTTTTAAATCAATATTTATCATAGTTCGTAAGTTTGAATAAATGGGTGTTAATCACAGCTCACAAGTTAATCACAGTTCCTAAATAAATGAGAGTTCATCAAGTTTCAGATTTGAAGATAGAATTTAAGACTGCCAAATATCTTACGTAAATCTAAGTTCATCAAGCATTCTGTTTTGAAGCCGATTTGAAACCATCGAAATTTATCAAGCTTTTCACACGTAAAAGTCCGAAATCTTATTTGACGTCACTTGATATTTGAACAAAATATTAAGTATTATATGTTCGACTTAATTAAAACGTATTTATTGAAAGATACGAATCTTTAAATACGTATTTTCAAAAGCATTACGAATGTTCAAAGTCAAAATCAAAGAAGTATGTCTCATGGAAAGACGGGACTGTTCCAGATTGTTTATGGCGGATATAATGTTAAAGAGTTAACTAATCAAGACAAATGCAGCGCTCAGTTAAAACAAATCAAGATACGATTTCTGATAGTCATTAGATGACAAAAATCAAAGAACACGTCAAACGTCAGCCTGTGAAGATAACGATCTAAGGAGAGATATATCGATTCAAAAGTGATGTTAATAAAAGACAATCTGAATTATAAGTATAATATAAATTAACAATGAGTTGTCGGCTGAAAGAGACGTCTTCAGATCAAAATAAAAAATACGTCTTTTTTAAGAGAAGCGATACAATTTTTAGAGAAGGATACGACTTTTTAAAAGGCATTTGTCTATTCCAAAATAAAACAGATGCAAATAAAGCAGTTTGTTTTGTAGGATAGTAATGAAACAAGTGTTTATTAAACAGCACTAAAGAAAACTTCAAGAGACGTGTTCTATGTCTGAAAAGATGCTAAAAATTCGATTTATCCTATGAAAGGATATGTGTTAGTCTCTTAAAAGATATAAACTAATCTGATCTAGATTTTTGAAAAGGCAGATTTAAAAGTGTGCTCAAACAGATGTGTTCTTTCAAAAGATAGGTGCAACTCTTGAAGAAACATACATATTGGACATTCTAATCTAAGTTGCAAGTGTGGTTGTGAAAATTAAAGACTTGCAGTTCAGTCAGATTCCTACCTCCTTGTGTGGGCTGAAGGTGATATCTTGGATCACATAAGAGCAGATTGGAGAGTTGGGCTTGTGCAGATCAGATTGAGGGCAGTCTCACTTCCATCAAGTCAAGGTTTGGTGCCTTGCATTAGGGGTTGGTGCTCCTTGTAGGCAGGTGTCTACTAAATTCTGGAGAGGTCTAGGTGTTCCTTGTGGAAGTTGTTCTACTAAATCATCTCATTGTAAATTTGTAGGTTGGTGCCTACTTGAAAAAGAAATTACTTCAATAAAATTGTGTCAACTTGTGGAAATTGATTCATATCAAAAAGTTGATTGTAATAAAGATTTAAAAGTTTAAGAAATAAAAGTTTGTGATTGATTTACTGATTCACCCCCCCCTCTCAGTAAATCTTTTGTGCTCTTCATTACTATGTTAAAATTATGTTGTATTCTATTTAATTGCAATTATGAGGATCACTATTATAATTTATAATTTTGAACATATATATATATATATATACACATATATTGCTGTACCTGTACCTAAGGAATTTTTTTTGCTGTATCACCATATCGGTACCCCTACCCGGACTCACACCTGTACCAAACCGGTAACTTAGCAATACATGAAGGGCCTCTAAGCAAACATTTAAGAAGAACTAAGTCTAGTAAGGATAACAATAGTTGAAGAGGCATACCGGTTTGCATTAAAAGTGGAAGAAAAGTTGAACAAAAGATTTGAACATAGATAGAAAGGTCAAGGAGGTAGATTCCAGATAGGTAGACCGCCATGTGGGAAGGAAAGTCACATGCAAAGCATAGTAAGGAAGAGGAAGCAACAATACCTATTGCAACAAAGGATACTGTTGATGTGATTTTTATGACCGCACCAATCAGCAGAACAAAGTTGTCCGAAGGCTACTCCATTCTCTCTTGATCAAAGTATTTCGTGCGCTAAGATTGCGAGAAAGTTCGCACGTTCAACTCTAAGGTTCCGAAATACTTGGAATACCCTCAGTTGGTTTGATGTGAATTGCTGTTTTCACGAGGGGACTTACACAATTGTTCAGGATACTTGCAGTTAACAGTAAATAGATGATTGGAAGGGATTTGTGCAATGCGGATGATTTAGCAATGTGGTACGTTCTCTAAAACTAACCAAAGATGAACGGAAAGTAAATGAGTGTAAGGATGAGAAGGTTCTAGATTCTATACTAAGGTGAGATGTGGGATCAATCTTAACAGCTTCAACCAAACTCTGTTCCACCTCATGCTGGACAACTTACACAAAGTAGGTGCAATCTTCAAGGGAATAGTAAGAAATTTTCAAGTTATAACCCAGCATGAAGATACCATCAAGACGACGCATACCAAGATGTGAATTGCAACTGAAGTTAAGCTTATAAAATTTTCTAGTTGACCACGCAAGGCAGACTTGCCGTCAGCAAGCCGCTAGTGGTATGGAATGAAACGAAGTTGCCTTGATCAATGCCACACATCCACAGCTACTATCTACTTGCATGAAATGAAAATGCTACTCTTAAACTACTCTACGCTACTTGGAGTCGAAGGAATGAAGAAACCTTGCTAGCTGTCCATAACAAAGACAAATTTCACCATCAATGAAAAGATCTTCTATTATGAAAGTGTTACACAACAATCTCTTACAAAAGTTTTCAAAGGAAAACTTTCCTCCACACTATGCTAAGCTATCAAGCAAAATGTCTACTTTGCTCTACTCTCTAGTCTGATCTCCAATCTCTAGTTTCTAATTCTAATGAATTACAAATGAGGGGGACTCCCCCTTTTATAGATAGCCCAGTCCAAAGGACAGCTAGGGTTACAATCAAAAGAATGGCTAAGATTAAGCCACCTTAGCCCTAACCCTAAAAACTACCAGAATGGGGAGTGGTACATTAAATGAATGAAAGATTCCCACTCACTCCCAAAATAGTAAAGGCAATTAATGCCCATAATCAGTCTTCTAGAAGATCATCGTCCAGTAGTGCATTCCCATTCTCCTTCTCTCTGGCTGCAAACTCAATGAATCTAGCAAGTACAGCCTCAACCTCCTGATCTGAAATGGGTGGAATGCAATCAAGCTGGAACTCTAGCACCGTGATTGACGGTTCATGCCTTGCACAGGATTTTCTCCAAGCAACTAAGGAATCCTGCATGCTCTGGATCAAGCTGGAGAAAGTGGAAGTGTTCTCAAAGTCATCCTATACGAAGGTCTTCACCTCTGAAAAGAAAGGCACTAGCCTACCCCTCAAATTATCAATAGTCACCTCATCTGGATTCAACCGCCTAGCAAATATGGCCTCGAAAGTATTCTGGACTCCATCAATGATATTGGCCATAGCCTTCCGTACTCTAGTTGAATCCGCCTGTGCTGCGTCGAAGAAACCACGTCCCCGATTGCTGAAGAATACCATCTAGAAAAATCATACCTGTCATTCTCCTGAATGACGCTTCCATCAATCAGCAACCGCAAAGGAACATGTCTCAATGCCTCAAGACGCTGAATTACTTTGCTCTGGTAAATAGAAGCATCACCCCAGGCCTGATCAACTGCCTCCATCCGTGCGAAAATACTAGAAGCCTGTTGAAAAGCAAGAGCAAGGTCCTCCATAAATTTTTCTGTCTCAACACGAACTCCCGTGACCCACTTGTCTGCCTCCTGTGCCATCTTCCCTAACTCCAACAAGCCACTGATTGACTCTCTAGGTATTTCAGCTAGAAGTTCTATTGCTGGAATCTCCTGCCCACGAGGACGAGACAACTGCTGCACATATCCTATCAAAGCCTTATGCTCCCTTTTCAACTTCTTATACTCTCCTTCCTTTTTGAATAATTTGTCCTTGAGGGCGTGGTAGGAGTTATCACACTCCTCTACAATCTGTGCACCTGTGGGGCGTCCTAACTCCAGGGTTGTGACCACATAGTTTCGGGTACTGCTTCATCTCGTCACAATCAACCTGTGGCACCGCCATGTGAAGGGTGCGAGAGCCATCCCTCTTCATTCGAAATCTTTGAAAATTTCCGTGCTCTCTTCTTTCGTGGAGGCATGCTGCTCCTATTCAAAAACTCTTCCATCTCAATTGCTGGATCGATTTCTTCGCTGGGGCTTCTTCTCATCCTATCTCTGAGCCAATCAGGTACTGTATATTGTATATTAAACGGTTGCTGTTCCTGTGCCTCTACTTCACGGACTTGTTCAACTTCTATATCATTCTGGTGAGGCTCATCGGCCTCAAGTGGCTGAGTATCTCCTGAAACTATATCGTCATCTTCCAAAGCCGTCTCAACTCTTGCTGAAACTGAGGGTCAGTAGCAGTCCCCTCATCAGTTTGCTGATCATCTCTACTAGGTGCGTTGACGCTTTGGCCAACTGACTCTCTCCGTGGTGGTTGATTATTTTCTTGTACCACCTGCACCTGATTCAATGCATTCCTTTGATCAGCAAATAAAGAGACCTCCTGTATACTTGGAGAACGTGTCTCCAATGGCGTGGGTGATTCAACTACAACTCGTGGAGGTTCCGGCTATACAGGCTCCTGTCGAACTGGCTCCTTCTAGATTCTGGACCTCGTGTGATTTGTTTCTTCCTGCTGGTGGTGGGTGTCCTGTGATCTCCCATCAAATTGTAAGTCAATGCAATCGACCTACTCTTCAACCTGCTCACACGTCTGTCAACCCATGCTCTAGTAAATGTCAAGACTGGAATGCAAAGTGTGTCCAAATCTGCTATCTCAGGCTCTGACCAATCCGGGAGTGGAAGTGGAGTATCTCTTAATGCTTCATAATCTGGATGGACAACGTTCATGTCCTCATCCACCTGGTCTGGTATTGGAATGACTTCACATTCCCTAATCATGCTTATTGGCAACCTAGAGAACACTCTCTTCCTGATTTCAGCCTCGTCTGATGCACCAGCCCAATAATCCTCAATGTTTGCCTTATGTTTAAACTCCTTTGACAGTACCCATTTGATATTGTTATGCGGATCATAGTGTTGTCTGCTGGTGTGATAGGAAAAGTGATAAAATTGAAGCTCACTCTCAGCTTCTCTAGCTGCCTGCAATAAGGACACACTTATCGGAATTGCCCATGACAATTGGGAAGTCAACACTTCCCTTCTTTTTCTTCTGAATCTTATCTTAGGCAACCAATTGCCTAGATATCTCTAACATCAATATTCTGTTGGTTGGGTACTTAGGCAGTCTATATGGATATGAAGAAAATCCTTGCAGCCTTATGTAAGAAAACTTTGGAAATTGTATAAATTAGCACCCATACCTATCAATCAATTCCTGGGCTTCCTTCGAGATCCTGTGATGCATCCGCTCCTGAAGCAATCTCGTGATGTGCATGGTGAAGGCGTCATTGACACGCTTGTAATGAGTAGTACTAGTCAAGTGTAGCTGCGGACAAGCCTTATGAATTTTGAACTGGTGAGAGCCACAACCAACAGGCTCCTTGTATGAAATTCCTCTGTATTTCGTCATATGGGCCAGCATGTAAATGATGTAAGAGCCCATATAAAATGTCTTCGTTCTTCTCAAACTCAGGAGTTGCTCGTGCAAATTGTCACTGATCATTGCAGCCCAGTTGACGTACTCCTTTCCTTCCAGCACGAGGTTGATGTAATAGAACATCCATGGCTCAAAAATAAAAGATTGCGGGCAGCCTCCAACTCGACTTAGCATCATGATAAGATCACAATACTCCTGCTTCAAGTCATCTGCTATGATTTGTCTCGACAGCTTCGTACGAGAGGGCTTGGGGTTGCTCATCCAGTGAGTATTGATTGTCTCTGTACATCTCTCGAATGCAGAAGCATACATTCGCTCAGCTCGCTCCCTCGATTTGTAAATCATGTTCCTATACACTGGGATTCCAAAAGCTTCACCAATAGCTGAAGGAGTGAGGTTGGCGAGCACTTGTCCATCTGGTGACATGATTGACTTGTGATCCTTCTCATAGCAATTGGCGCACTCCATCATCAGCTCCGAACACTGAATAGCTGGTGGGAAACCAGTAGCTGCATATAATCTGCTTTGAACAATGTTGTGTGAAGTGTTCGAAGGTTGATGACTACCAATTCCCGGCATTCTTTTCTTGAAAGTCTCTAAGTTGACAGAGCCCAAATTCGTATCCGCTAGCTTGCCCAACTTCGAAGTAAACTTCGATTCTGGCATGAAAGACTTGCTCAGCTTCTTTATAACAGCTTGTCTGGATGCACCATTGTTGCCCTTGCAAGTTGTCCTTGCTTCAGCCATCTCAACTTCTTCTCCAACAAATTTCGAATTATCAATCACTTAGAAAGTCTCAGCAAATTCAACACTTTCAGCAACTTCAAATCTTCAAGAAATCTGCCAACTTTAATCAGCACTTGGGCTTTTAAATTCGCACTCCAGCAACTTCAAATCAGACTTAGCAAGTTCGCACTTCCTTAACTCTCAACAATATTCTTTTTAAATCGAAATTTCCTCAATGAACTTTCAGCTACAAACTTTCCTCAAGCAAATTCGAACTTCAATCTCAGCAACTTCCAACGCCTTTCACTCAACAACTCACTCTCCAGCTTCAAAAATTCGAACTTCTTCAACACTTGCAGCCTTAGCAACTTTCAGCTTCACACTCAACTCAGCTTCAGACCCAGAGCAAATTCGAATTCCTTCAATTGGTGAGGAGAAATGAAAAACTTCTCATTTTTTATAGCAAAAATCGAATTCTAGAAGGAGCTAAGTATAGCCAGTGTATTAAATCTCCACTACTCCACTTCAAGAATTCGAATTATCCCTCTTTGGTATTTTTGACACTTGTCTTTCGACGTCTGGAATCTTATTCTTCTAGAAGTTCAACTTTGACTTGCATCTTTTAAATTCACTTTTGAAATTTTTTAATTTAAATTCATCTTTTAGCAATTTCCATTCACTAGCCGAAGTTCTGTCTTGCAAATTTTAAATTTTAATCACCTCTGACGCTCTGAAAAATTCATCTGTGAAGAACTCAATCAAAATCATCTAGGCCATTCACTTCAAATTCGTTGTCTGGAGAAATTCATCTGGAAAACACATTTTATTCAAATTTGCCTTAGAAAATTTTAAAATTTTCCCTTAGGAAAATTCATAATTCGAGCACCAATTAAATTCTTCATGCTGAAGGCCTCGACAAAGTGCAGAAGACATAGAAATCCATTTCTCATCGAAGATCATCAGTACCCAGAAGAAAATTTTCTCGAAAACGCGATGAATCCATGGGTACACAATGAACGGGTTCATTTAAATTTTAAAATTTTGAACCTTAGAAAAATATTTTTCAATCAATTTAAATCCATTCTTCATCTCTGTGAACATCCTGTGTTGCTCTGACTCGAAGAATTTTTAAATTCATCCTGCAATGCCAGCATCTTCTGACTTCGTCACTGGAAAATTCATTCGACAAATTTTACTCATCTTAGGAAATTTCATCATCTTCCAAGTCTAGGCGTATTTTCTTAAGGAAGAAAATATTTTGCCTTAGGGAATTTTTGAATCGTTTAGCAAATTTTGCCTTAGGAAATTTTATTCAACTTTATCCATCTAGCCTGTAGTGAGAAAATTTTATTTCATCAATTCATTTGAAAAATTTTCCATGAAAGCACATCACACTTGAATTCCAACGCCTAGCATGTTTTAATTTTCACCACCTTACATACTTTAGGCGCATATGACACTTAGGAAAATTTTTCATCACTTAGCACTTTCAACGCCTATGTTTTCACCATCTCAACACCTTGGGCGCATTTCTCATGCTCAAGAGAATGAAGACTTTCAACGCCTAGCATTATTATTCATCTCCACTTTCAACGCCTAGGTGATATTTTATCTCCTTCTTTACCTTGTTTACCACCTTACACTCACCTTTACTCACTTCAACTTGGGCGCATATTAGCATGTGTGAAGGATGACCCTTGGGCTTCCTTATTTTTGTCTTCACATGGCCTCTTTTGGGCGCATTTAGGTATGAGAGGAGGACGAGTTTCTAACTTAGAAACTTTTTGGATTTGCTTTGACTTGTTGACCTTAACTTGGGCGCATTTGAGCATGCATGGAGGATGAACTTTCAAATGCCACCTTGCCTCTTACGAACTTGGGTGCATTTTGCCATTAGTAGAGGATGAACGCCTTTGACCCTTTTGACTTCCTTTGTTTTGTCCTCACATGCCCTCACTTGGGCGCATTTTGCCATGTATGAAGGATGAAAATTGTTGACTTCTTTGAATTCTTTGACCTTCCTGTTGCATTGGCGCATTTTGCCATAGGAGGTGGACGAAACTTTGTACTTAGAAACTTTTCCATGCTTAACTTGTGAGGAGGGCGCATTTTGCCATAGGAGCAGGATGAGAATTTTCAAACATGAGACCTTGCATGAGGGCGCATTTTGCCATAGGAGCAGGATGAACTTTTATACTTAGAAATTTTTTCTCTTGTCTCATGCTGGAGTGGGCGCATTTTACCTGTGCTGGAGGATATCTTTCAGACTTAGAAATTTTTTATGTCTCTTCATCCTTGAGGGCACATTTTCATGTTGATACAGGATGAAGCCCCAGACTTAGCCGTTTTTCTTCGTCTTTGCCCGTTCCTCCATGCCTTACTATAAATAGTAAGCCTTTTAATTCTCACACTTCGGAAGCTCAGATTGCCTTGAAATTTTGAACACTGGGTCCTCACTACCTCATCAACCTGTTGACACTGCTATTTCGGGTTGGCCTACTATTTTTAGCCCATTTCTGAAGGTGGTTTGCTATTTATAGTAACTGCCTGCTTCTGATACATACACAACTCTGTTTGATTTGAAATTCGAATGACGTGGTCCTCACCACGCGACCTACCTGGCATACCGTCTGATTTCTTTCTATTTTTAGCCTGTTTCTAAAATGACTTACTATAAATAGGTGCTCATGAATTCAAATTCTTACCAACAATAGGCGGTTGATGTTGATGCTGATCGCGGTAATCGAATTTTTGATTTTTACTTCTTTCGGGCCTCGGGTTGGAAACCCTAATTTGATTTGCATGCATGTCGATGGTCTCCGCTTGCTCTCGCTCGCTGCATTGCAATCACTCGCGGATTCTGGCGTCGGAGACGCCGGATGCCCTGCTAAAAATAGTAAGTTCCTAAATGAGTGACCATCTCCGGCTTGCATGTCACATCACTGCGTAGTTTCGAAAACCCATAAAGAATATGCGCATGCAAAGAAAACCCGACATGCAAACCTAAAAAATAGCCTCTAAGGCTAACTCGGAAAGTTGTTATCTCATTTTGTATGTCACACCATTACAAGGTCTTCGAAAACCGAAGGAATATCCAGACATGCTGAAAAACTCTGCATCTAAGCCTTGAAATCTGCTCCTGGAAGCTGAACTGCTAAAAATAGTAAGTTGTCTGTTTCAACTCAAATTTTGCACACGAGTAGCTTGATGTGTTCTGACGCAGTGTGACTGTTAAAACCGAAGGTGTCAAGAAAACGTTCCAAATTTCACACTTACTAAAAAAGTAAGTAGCCGAAATCTGATGAAATTTCAGTGGAAGCCTGCTGGAAGCACACCGACCACAGTGTTAGTCTTTATTTTCAATTTATTCACCTTGCTTGACCTCAGATTGGCAGGAAAGTACAAACCCTAATTTTCAGACTTGGCCAAATTCGCGTTTAAACTCAATGGCGGAGACATCCCTCGAAAGGCAGATAGAAAAGAGACCGGCAGAGAGAGAGAGAGAGAGAGAGACAAAACCAAAGCCAAAAAGACCAGAATGGAGCAAAAATTAGGGGTCCCCTTTTTGAATGGGGCGATGTGTGAAAAGGTCACAACAGATACCAACAAGGTGAAAGAGGATTTGACAAGAGACCATTTAGAGGAACCTGTTTGAAACGTGGAGGAGGAGGACATCGAGCATTCTGATGTTACCAAGAGAATGCTAGTTAAAGGGAATAAAATAGTGCAAGGGCATCATATGCAGAGGAAGAATCTGTTGGGTCACCAAGTTTAGTAGGAAAACCAGAAAATGGGAAATCATTGGTCATGAGAAGAGTTTTGTTGTGTATGGAAACAATTGAGGAATTGACACAAAGGAAAAGTTTATTTAGAACGGTATGTAAATCAAGAGGCAAGTGTTGCAAAGTTATAATTGATAGTGGTAGTACAAACAATTTGATTTACGAGGAAATGGTAAATAAGCTAAATTGAAAAGGTTGGAACATCCAAAACCCTATAAGATTGCATGGATCCAAGATGAACACAAGGTACTAGTAAGTGAACAATGTCTAGTGAAATTTCATGTAGGATCATATTATGGTGTAGTATTATGTGATTTTATGTCAATGGATATATGCCATATACTGTTGGGAAGACCATGGCAACATGATAGGAAGGAAATTCATGATGGAAGGAAGAATACCTACATTGTGACCTCAAATGGCAAAAAAAAACATATTTTGATACCTTTGGAGGAAGAGTGTAGGAGTAAAGTATGCGATAACTCTAGAATCGATTTGGTTGATGGAAGGAAATTTTTGGATGGATTGAGACATGAAAACATGTGCTTTGCATTGATTCTAAGGAAGTGTGGCATCCAAAGTACAATAAGCACCATTGCAAAGGAAGAAGAACCACTTGCAAAGGGAAACTGTTGACAAAGTACCAAGATATTGTATTGGAGAATGTGCTAGAAGGATTGCCACTAGTTTGGACCATCAATCATCATGTAGACATGATATTGAGAGCTAGTTTTCCAATCAAAGTGGCGCATAACAAAGTGGTGCATAGGATGACATCAACAAAAAATGTGCAACTAAACCGACAAGTACAAGAGTTGCTAAGGAATGGATTGATTCAGGAAAGTTCAAGATCATGTGCGGTACTAGCAGTATTAGCACCAAAGAAGGATGGAGAAAGGAGCATGTGCACATATTCAAGAGCTATTAAATATATCACTATTCAGTACAAATTTCCATTGCCAAGGATGAATGACATTATGGACTGTTTGAGTGGCGCATAGTATTTTACAAAAATTGACATAATGAATGAGTACCATCAAATTAGGATTAGAGAGGGAGATGAATGAAAGATTGCATTCAAGACAAACGAGGGGCTATTTGAGTGGTTAGTCCTGCCTTTTGGATTAACCAATGCACCAAGCACATTCATGTGGTTGACAAATGAGGTATTGGAGGAATTCTAGGGTAAGTTTGTTATTGTTTACTTGGATGATGTAACGTGCCAATCCTTTGGTAAAATAAAAATTTCCTAAATTTACATCATACGAGTAAATAAACGTGCTAACATGACATTGCAATAAATTTTTTTCTTTTCTTTATTGATAATACATGAACAAGATGCCATATCAAATTACAATAAAGATTCCTTTTCATTATAATAACTTCACAAGTACATGAAACAAGAATACGTACCTTTACAAACATAGCTCTAGTGAGCTTTAGAACAAATAGTAGTAAGAAGGTCCAGGAATCTGCCTTTCAAATCTTGGTACTTCAGAAGCCTTTAGTGGAGGAGAAGCATCACTTGGGCACTTTTCCGCCAACCACAGACTTATAATGCGATCCCCCGCACATCTATCATTCGATAGATGGCCCTCCCTTCGATGAAGAGATTGCTAGAGTAACTGATACTGTTAACCAATTGAGCGTAGTGGTGTGTCCTACATAACTAGATCCTGTGCAATATGGCATCCCTCGATCTAGAATGTAATACGGGATCACGGTGAACTGACAGTGTAATCATTGCATAGTCTAAGTGGATGTAGGTACATTACACTACTTTGATCAAAGAGTTTCATACAATATTTCTACTGAGGGCCATCTATCACATACACTATCCAGGGTCGATTTGACTTAGGGCTATCTTACACTAGGCATAGGTTTATCCTTCAATGGATAGTCAGTCATCCTAGATAACCTATCACCATACTAACTACTAGAAATGAATTAACATAACAAGTATTTCACAAGTTCCCTCCTATATTGGAAATCTTTATCCTAGGAGTATCACAAGCTCTTCTGAATTAACCTAATAACTTAACTGTGGATCTTATTTGACTAATGCCTTCATTTCAAACCTAGTATATAGTAACTAATGCCACAGGTACTCTCCTTATATGGAGATCATACAATTAATGTAGAATACAACTAGAATGCAACATTTCATTTCCTATGTACAAACAACAATTACAAACATAAAATATCCCATGTTCAAACATAGCTAGTATAATTAAATACTTATGTTGTACTTTATGTAATATTGCTGAATTTCCTTAGTCAAGTACTTTCTCCTATCATGGAGTACATAAAACCACATTATAGGAGTGGTTCTAAGGCTTCAACTCCCTTTTCCGAAAGCAATCAAGCTTTAGCAAATAGTATCTGTGCAAACAACATTATCCTATTATGCAGATCATTACAAATAATGCAAAACACAACAAGTATGCATCTTTTATCCTTTAAACAATTTACTTCCTAGGTGCAAACAGATGTACAGTTCATAGAACAACTCACTTTCTATACACAACAGAAGTACAGTTCATGAAGCAATTCCCTATCTATGCACAAACAGTAAACTCAAATTCCAAAAATATTTTAAGAATTACTATTGAAATTGATAGTAGAAGAATATCTCATGCCTGTATTTAGCTTTTCCTTAGATGATGATGACTTAGCCTACACTCACAACAATTCCAACACTTCCAAACAATCGACAATTTTCTCACAGAATTCTACTTTCCTCACTTAGTGTAATGTCCCCTTCTCAAACCTGATCGATCATGTGACTGTTGGCCTTTTTCTGGAAACCCGAAGGCTAGTCAGAAGGTAAAATTAGGGTTTCCTATTTTTGAGGAGGTCATTGCTCAGAGATGGTGGATTCAATGGCGGATTCTTTCTGGTTTCTCGTGAGAGCTTTGCAAGTTGGTATGTCTATCTCTCGCATTCGAAAGACTGAATTTACTATTTTTAGTAAATCTCTATTTTTAGCAGCTCAGCTTGAGTTCGCCTCATTGATCCTACTTGGTCAGATGTTTTGCTCAGTATTGGCTTCAGGGCACATTCGGAAGGATAAGTTAAGTCATTTAATTAAAAAGTCACGTTTTAATTATTATATTTTAACGTTGACCCTTAGCCTAGATTTAATGACTTAATGTTGTTTTTAAAAAGTGGTCTTTGAGGGTGGCGCCCTCATTAAAAGATTATTTTAATTATTCCCAAAGTCAAAGCAAGGTTATGAAGGGCGCATTTATCAAAGTATGATATTTATTTAAAATATCAAATCTTAAGCCTTGAAGGAAAAGTACGCCCATCCTTGAGGAGATTGGGTTTTGACCTAAAAGTGGATTTTAGGGTTTTGAGAAGTCAACTGGAGAATTATAAAAAGGAGTCTTGGAGCATCATTTCACATCTTTGGTCTACTATACTGTTATGCTGCCGGATTGGCTCTGGAACTGCTTCGAGGAATGAAGGCCTCCTAGCTTGGGCATCGCTTCGTGTTTGCAAGACAACATCTAGTGGTGATTCATTGTATTGTGAGTTGCATCTAGCTCGTGCATTGTGTTTAGCTTATTGCATTGATAAATCTGTTTAGTATATTAGTGTTTCAGCATTTTAGCATCATTTAAGGCAGCAGATTTCATGTTTTAATCATAACTCAAAAAAAGACAAAAATATAGTTCTGGGTTTCATTCCATTGTCATTGTTAGACCTAGGCATCCATATTCTCCCATTTGCAGATTTTAATGTTGTGTATTGAATTTTTAAAGCCAAGTCGAATTTCTCAGCTGGGCTGTACCATTTAATGACATTGGGATTCGTGCACAATTCATGTGTGGGTTTTAGACCTGTTTTCATTGTCTCATCTTAGGCGTCTCCTTGGTTAAGGCTTAGTGCATTTGATTTCTAGTCAATCGGAGATTATACGTGGAAGATATGAGCATTTAAGTAATTCCTTAGACTGCTGTTTATGCATTTAATGAGCAGATTTGTAACAGAAATCAGAAATCTGTATCTTGATCTTTGAAAGCATTTGGTTTTGGTATTACTATTCAAAATAAAGGTGGTTCCATATGATGTAATGCTGATCCTTTAATTTCATAAGATATTGGCAGGCGAAAGCTCCTTATTTGTAAAACTGACAGTAGTACTGGCAGTTATTTCATTATTGCTCAAATCTGGTTGTGTTCTCAATTTCAATTAAGTTATTGTAATAGTTATAGCTCCGCCCTATGGTAGCTACTTTCCCATTCTGGGTCAGCAAGCACATTCTGGGTGTCGAGTATTTCCAGTTTCAACATTTATTTCAAGCATTTAATTCTGTAGTCACTCCGTCATATGGTCGCCCCTCACTCCGCCTTGGATTGGGTAGCACATACTTGACGTTGAGTTCCTTTCTGTATTTAGAGTAGAAGATCCTCTGACCAATGCTCGCCATTCTCGGCGCCATACTGGTTAGAGTTACAGCATAAGTAGTTTGATTTAGATCCTCTGACCAATGCTCGCCATCATCGGCGCCATTCTGGTTAGAGTTGCTTTCTTGCACGTTTTGGTTTATTCTCTAACCTTAACGGGTGCACTGCTTTGTAATTTGTAAATTGAAAAACGAAAAAATTTGGCTCGGAATATTTCACTTAGAAATGAACACTCAGATATGGATAATCAGAATGGTAATGGTTGCAGCTGATTAAATAGATGAAGCTCTGGTAATTCAGTAATGAAGTATGGAAATAGTGAATTGACTCAATTCTCAAAATAATGTCTTTAAGAAAAATATGGTAAATTCTCAATTAAAAGTTGAATGTTTGCTCTTCAAAAAGATATGTGTACGCTACAACAAAAGATGAGTGATTACTGCACAATGATAAGTAAGTAAACAAGAAGAATGGGCTGCTATTTATAAATCTCCAACCCCCATCGTATTCCTTCTAAAAAGGCATGTATCTTGCCAGCATTGTACTTTGAACAATTCCACTTAGTATGTGGCAATCCCATACTCAGTTTCAATGAGGTGAGTCGACTTCCAATGATTGACAGCAGAATGGAGACTATTTCCATTGCACATGGTAAATTTTATAGAATTGACACCTACAGGTTTATTCAACAGTTGTGGCTCCAGTCTTCAGAAATGGTGAATTAGATATTTACGGAGACAAGGTCATTGTTAAAATGTTTACACATTGCCTCTTTTCTAGGCGCGTTGGATTTGATCATTGCCAAGAACTCAAACTTGGTCAAGCATTTAAACGTCTAGTGATTACCCCTGCGCGCATTTACTAGGTCGCACGACTTCATCAAGCGTCGTGGAATTTCTGTTTCCTTCATACTTTAATCGCTATCATAAATTGACTCATAAATATTTGATTTAAAGTTCAAATGTTAAGCTATAGAAATATTTCGATTTCCATTGAATAATAAAGTATTTTAAATTTTCCTTTGCCAAAGATAAATATTTCAAATCATTCGATTCCCATGGTTGATGATTTAATATTCAGCTGAGTATAATTTAACCCGATTTCCATAGTTAAAGTTTAATATCTAATCAATGTGGAAAATAATTTGATTTCCATCCATGAAATTAAATATTAAATATATATATATATATATTAAAGTACTAAATAATATATATATATATATATATATATGTATATATAATATTAATAAATATATTTACATATATATATATATATATCACACTGTAAACATATCGTAAGCTAGATAGCATATCCAATATGTATATATATACATATATATGTATATGTAAATTGTCAGGCAATAATAATATAATATTATTAATATCCACATATTATAGGTTGTGTGCATATATACATGTATATACCTGTATATACCTCTATGTACACGTATGTGTAGGTATACCATATCGATGCATCCGTATGAGCATATCCATTTGCCAATCATACGCCTATATCGATATGTATATACATATGGATATATGCATATATAATATATATGTATATATGTCCACTCCTCATTCACTTACATTCATTTACATTACCATCATAATGATCATAATACAACAAAACAGATATACAGATAAACATCACTCATAAAAGCGTAAAGAAGTAGACAAGACTCCTAATGCCAATATAGACAAGACTCCTAATGCCAATATACGAGCTATGGATGACTTATCTAGAATCAACATAACTGACTCAGTTCACTCAATCTATGGTGACGTGTGTGTATGCTCAGATAGTTTACTTTACCGGTTACTTGACCAAGCTCCTCTCCCGAGTGATACTTCCCCTCCCCTTGGATCAATGATTCATATACCTGTATCGACTGGGACACGCTTTCGGAAGTCATATGTTCATAACATAAGTAGTATTCATAAACATTTCAAAAAGAGTATTCACAATTTAATAACCATCTATTTGCCTTTATGTAGTATTTCACTATGAATAACATCAATTGAGATAACTTCAAATGAAACAACATCAAATGAAATAACATTCATATTGAAAACAAGGTACAAGCATCATTAATTCATCTCCAAAATTCGCATTACCTTCACATTTACCCTATCTAGTAATGGCAAACAGTAACCTCACAATTTGGGATGTAACAGATGATATTCTGATTTTTAGGAGAACCAAGGAAGAACATTTGCAGCGCATTAGACAAGTATTTCAGAGGTTGAGAGAAGAGAAGTTGCTAATAAACATGCTTTTTTTAAAAAATGTTTTTTCTTTTTCAATGCTTTTTTGAAAAAAGTATTTTCTTTTAATAAAAGAAAGTGACTTTTTTTTGAGAAGTTTTAATTAAATGTCATTTTTGATTCTCCATTTGCATGTCACTTTTAAATAATAACCTTTAAGTCACTTGTACCCCATGCCTAGTGCTAACACTTTTAAGCCCTCTTTTAGAAACACTTTATGATGTAGGCCACCCTTCTTTAAAATAAGTAAACATAAGTTGCCTTTATAATATAAAGTCACCTTAAGACAACTTAAATTATTTATTTAATTACTCGTATCCACACATCCCAAGGTTTTAGGAAAGTTGGTTCTCTCCAAGGATGTTGGAAATCTCCTAGAAATGTTGAATGCTTCTTGAAAGTTGGATCTGCACTAGAAAAAACCCATTGTATTCATCTTGACTCCTAGAACACTTTGCCATTGTTAGAAAACTGTTTTGACAAAACCGACACTCTCCAAGAATGTTGGAATGGATTGAAAAAGGGACATTATAGCAATTGAAGTAGGATTGTTATTGGTGATTAACAATTCATACCAGAATTGATCATACAAAACTATCCCAATTAATGCTTTTTTGAAGGTAGCGTTCAATGATAGTGAACATAGTTTACAAAGGATTATACATAATATCAACACATTTCCTTGACAACAAAAGTTCTTAGAGAGCAAAGGGTTGTCAATTAGACCATAACCATTGGGTTAATTGCTTATAAAATAGTTACATTTAGCCGACAATTCGATATTATAACAAGTTGACAACACAAGTATTAACAAAATATAATATTATGCTGATTACATTATTCCCCCAAAAAGGAAAAGTCAAAGTCCTATCCAACAAGCCTATAAGTAAATTAGAGAATTTCATGGAAGAGTTGGGGAAGAAGATATCCCTAGAGATACTTTGTGCTAGCTGATCTTGAGGAGGCTGCCCTAACAATTTATTATTGTTTTACTGTAGCTTAGAGTTTATAAATTCTATGTTCCACGGCGTTTTGGGGACAGGGACGGGGGGACGTCAAGGGACGACAGTCTGAGGGCAGATTTTTGAGGACGGCGAGGGGACGGCGATATAGGAATTTTTCAATATATATATATATATATATATATGAATTTTTAAAAATATATTATATATAGAGAGAGAAAGAGAGCAATTTGAAATATCAAATATGTGCAACAATATCAATAAGAGAATATGTGCATAGATAAAGAG
>VDFB02357441.1:0-17808 GCA_007258455.2 Sequoia sempervirens | reverse complement strand
CACACGCTCAAGAAAACCTTCTTCTGCTAGTAGAACATTCCTGCCATGTCATAGTATCATATCATACCTTCCTATGCTTACATCACTGCACATCATTACTCATGTTATCCACCCATGTCATAAAAAATTTTTGGCTGTAAGTGTGATCCTGGATTGTAAGGTTGGCCATCTTGTTGAGTGTGCCATACATTCTGGATGCATGCAATGCATTGTGCACCATAACCATGTTATTCAGTCATAATAATGGAGTATGAGACTATAGCATACTATAACAACAATATATATGCTAAAATAATATCAAACATACTTCAATATAAGACATCATTGGAAGCTTGTACAGATCAACCCTCGCTCAGAAGTCATTTCCCTGAAAAAAAACTATAAAATCTATCACCTCACAAATGGATCAAAACAGAGAAGCATGCATACCTGCCCTGTAACTCACCATAATAGATTGCACCCTGTAAAAAGTAAGGTAAACAGGTCTCCAGAAGCAAGGTTTTATCAATTAGAAGAGTTTCCCACCAAGTCATTGTACTAAAGAATTCAGAGAATTGCTCTGTAATAGATCTGATACTATGCTGTTGCTATTTCTGCATCCTAGGAGATAGAAAATGTGATGATCATGTGTATGAGAAGAGTGCTCCATAATTCCATACCCTTTTTGGTTCCTTGTTTCCATCCTATCAGGTCATGTAGGTGTCCTAATTTGTCCTACCTTTCTAGGTGTCCATTAATTGGTTGTGGGGCCCCATTGTGGGATTCTATACAAGAATAATGACCACTTTTGACCTAATAATTCTGCCCTGCATATTTTAAACGTGAAAACCAAGCTATGTGACAATCAATTTGATATTATATTGTTTGTATTGGAGCTGTAAGACCTTTTAGGGATCCTACCTTTGAAGCTTTAATGAATGGACTTCTACCCATCCTTAATGCTGTTCTTGGGATGGAACAAAGAGGAAATGATATTAAAATAATTGTATTGTTTGCACTTATAGTTGTGTCAGGACATGGATTTGAACCCCTTATTCTTAAGGAAATGAATTAAACATTACTTGAGAGCGAGTTGAAGAATAATCTCAAGACCTTTTTATAGGAACTGCTATATATTGAACAAGAGTTACAACTTTTAACTGTATTATTCAGTCTTGCAGACTCTGCACATTTTGTTTCACATTTTCCTCAAGTTCATAGCCTTTCAAGGTCTTAAGGAATGTTGATTTCTTGTCTTTACAACAGCAGATACATTTGTAGCATTCTTCAATTTTTTGCAATTTATTGCACCAGTTTTTGACAGTCAAATCAAGTCTTCACATTGTTTGTTAATTACAGAAGATGATAAAATTTACTGAAAAAGTTAATTTTTGTTGTGGCTTTACTCATTTATAGGTAACTGCTGCGGATGCTCTCTCACAGTTTTACTATCCACCAGTGGCTGCAGTTTCAATCTCATATCCTAAGTCTGCAATAAAAAATGAATGCCTGATCAATGGTGAGTTGAAAGGATTTGGGCAACTGCACCCTCGTAGCCAAGGCATCGAGACTCTAGGTATCATCTATAGTCCATTTCTTGTAAGAGATAAGAAGACATTGAATATACTACTTTGATTCTTTTTGTATGTCAGCATTTGATCTTCTTTATAAGTATAATACTATAAAATTTCATCTTGATTGTTGTTTTGCATTCTCTCAAGAGCACATTTTGGTCAGCTTTGATTAGATAACACAGGTCTTAGAATACGTGACAACCTATTTACTGAAATCTTATTATAGAATATTTTGTAAAAAGGCACTATGATTGTAGCTTGATTAATCCTCATTAATCTACAGTAACACAGTACAAATGGTCACTGATTAATATAGGGTACCTTGGAAAAATATGCTTTTTCTTGTTATTTGTTCATTTGGATATTGTTTTGTTTACCTGGGAAGTTGTATCATAAATGGTATGCTTCTACTTTAGTTATGTAATGTGAAGCATTGAATATGTATTTTTCGGCGATCATACCAATGAATCATTTAGACATTGATAATGTTTTCATAGGGAAAGATTATTTGTAGATATAAAGAAAGTGAAGATGACATGCTGGGTAGAATACTTATAAAGATTCAATGTACATGCTCCATTGCAGATGGCTCTATCATATGGAGTTGAATATATAGCTTTTGCTTTCTTTGCATTTCTGGAGAGTGGTAAACTTAGCAAGGGTGCAGACATCCTTAGGGCAAGACTTCATGACTTTGACAAAACTTTCTAGACTTAAATTTATTATTGACGAGGCTTGCAAGCTGTCTTTCAAAGTCTTTTTCTGCTTTGTAGACTTTAGAAAGGCATTTGGCTTTGCCCAAGCTATCTTCTTTTGTATAAGCTATGCAATATAGGTGTCTCCGATTCTTCCATTTCTAGCTGTCATGAGGCTTATAGATGTTTGCAGAGTTGAAAAACTTGCCAATTGTAAAAACTCGGCAAGTCCGGAACATACGGTTCGGAAAAAACTCGGAAAAAAACTCAGCAACTTAAAAAATTGCTTAAACTTCATTAAAAACACATTTTTTTGCAAAATTCAATGATAAGATGCATCCAATGAGTCAATAAAATGAGTACATAGAAGAAACAAGCCGAGTCTAGTTATATTTGATTGATTTGAAAGAAAATTAGATACAAAATGGCATCCTCATGTGGAATGCTCAATACGCTGATACTGATAGTCTGAAACAAAATGAAAATAGCAAATTGTTTTTGTAAAACTGAAAGTCAATACAACATTAACATATTTCAGTTTTTACAAATTCACATCTTCCTCTTCCCATGTCTAGTTCTCGCTATGGGAGAGGGTGTAGTCATAGGACTTGTTGATGTGTTTTTCGTGACCGCACCAACACAGAATAAAGTTGCCAACGGCTACCCTATTCTCTCTTGATCAAAGTATCTAACACGCTAAGATTGTGAGAGAGTTCGTGCATTCAACTCCAAGGTTCCTTCTAGGCAGTGGATAGTCTTAGTTGGCTTGATGTGATTTGGTGGTATTTCAAGGGGACTTACACAATTGTTTAGCAGCGGACAACAGACAGTAGATTAAAGGGTTTCACGTGGTTCGAATGATTTGGCAGGTAAGTGCAAGTTTCTTAACACTAACCAGAAATGTACTGAATTTAAAATGGTTGTAGGGATAATAAGGTTCTAATCTACTCTAAGGCGTGGGACATGGCGATCAATTCTCACAGACTTCAACCAAGCTTTGTTTTGCCTCGCTTCGCATAGCTTCCACAAAACCGGTGCAATCTTTAGAGGAGTAATCAAAAGTATTCAAATCATGATTAAGCATGAAGACACCATCACAACGACGCATGCCAACATATAAATTATAATCGAAGTTAAGTTCACAATGTTTCAGTTGACCACGCAAGGCGAACCCACCGTCAGCGAGCCCGCTAGTGGCATGGATAAGTGAAATTTTGTTCAAATTGGGCACCACATTCCACAATTACTAACTACTTGCATGAAATGAAATCTACTTTACTTCAAGATTCTAAGTGAATTGGAAGGACGAAGAAGCCTCGCTAGCTACTCACAACAAAAGAAGAGATCACCATCAATGAAAACTCTTTTTATTGAGAGAGTGTTCACAACAACTTCTTACAAAGTGTTCAAATGGAAGACTTTCCTTCCTTTTCAATCTAAGCTAAACTATTCAAACTATGCTACCTTCTATTCTATCAATCTCTCTCTATTCCTTCTCTGGTATTCTAATTGAAGTACAAATGAGGGGGGATGCCCCTTTTATAGCTGGCCAAGTCCAATGGACGACTTAGATTACAATTAGATAGATGGCCCAGATTGTGCCACTCCAGCCCTAACCCTAAAAACCGCCACCAAGAAGAATGGGGTAATAAATGAGCAATTAATGTCCACCATCTTCTAGAAGGCTCTTGTTTGGAAACACATTCACATTGTTCTTTCTCTAACTGCAAATAGCCTGAGTTTGGTCAACACTGCTTCAACTCCTTGAATGGATATGGTAGGCACATTCAGCTGTTTGACGATGATCTTCCTCGTTGTCATGGTACCTTTGGTTATGCGGAGGATGCTAGAGAACATCTTCTGGGTCATTGCTGGAGGACTTTAGGCTTAAGAAGAATTCCTTTATTCTGTCCTTCAATTTGTCATGATGTCAGTCTCCAACACTTGGGCCTTCATCTTTTCCTTCATCTTAAAAGATTTTCTTGTCTTGGATTGAATCATTCTTGCTTGCCATTCGCCTGACTGCGTTGGGTGCATATTGAGTCTTTGAGGAGAAATTCCAACACTTAGTCATTTCTGATAACATCTCCCTTCATGGTTTGGACGCAAGTGAGACATCATGGAGAGGCTTGAAACATGTAACTTTATTTCATTCTACAGTTGCAATATTGTCCCGAAGTATTTGCTCCATCACTTCAAGTCCTCCCACTTTGGTCCCAGCATTCATCCTGCAAAATAAAAAGAAGAGCATCAAAACACTTATAATAAAAATTCACTTTACTCACCTGATATCCATGTTCTGATCTCCAAGGCCTGAGTGGTCTCCAGGGTTCATCGTTTTTCTCTAGCCAACTTTGCTTTCTTCATGATTTTTCATCATCTGTTGGCTGGGCGTATAACACCTATGCTTCATATTTCAATGCCTTAGACAAATTTCCAACCCATCTGCCTTAGAAATAATTTATCTCCTCTAGAAAATTTCATCAACCAGGTGCCCAAGTAAGATCTCCATCTTAAAGTCTCCAGCAGGGAATGAAAAGTTTTAAAATCATCTCCTTGTCAAAGATATCCAGTACCCAGAAGAAAATTCCCTTAAGAAAGCATCAAATTCATGTGTCTACAAATGAAGGGGTACTTTTAATTTTTGAATTTTAACCTTAGAAAAATATTTTGCCATCAAATTTATTCTCATTCATCACCTTTGGGTGTATTTTTCTTGCTTGGCCTTGACAATTTTTATCACCCTGAAGCCGACACATTCTGACATATCCACTGCCAATTCATCCTTGCCTCAGAAAATTTCATCACCTCCTCAAGCTTAGGCGTATTTTCCTCTAGGTAAGGTGGAATTTTGTGCCTTAGAAATTTTTTAAATAATATCACTAGCATGGGCGCATATAGGGGGTCTAGAAGGAATTTTGAACAGTTAGCATTTTATTCATCACCATCTCTCTTCACCTTAGGCGCATTTTGCTTGTCAAGGAGGAATTAACCACGCCTTAGCACATTTTCTCATCCATCTCCAATAGTCTAGCAAGCTGGGTGCATATGGGACCCCAAGGAGGAATTAACCACGCCTTAGTTTCTTTTTCCTTCACACATGTTGGAGATGGGCACATTTGGCATGTTGAGGGGGAATTTTATCAACACTTAAACAAATTTTCCTAGAATCATCTTGAACTTGGGCGCATTTTGCATGTCTAGGAGGAATTTCAACAATATTCAACATACTTCCTAGAGACACCTCCAATGTGGGCGCATTTGGAGGGTCAAGGAGGAACTTCCAACGACTAAAAACTTATTCTCATCCATCTTCAATAGTCTAGCAAGCTGGGCTCATTTGGGACCCCAAGGAGGAATTTCCAATGCTTAGAACTTGTCTTGACTTCACCTCTAACATGGGTGCATTTTGAGGGTTAAGGAGGATTTCATACTTACCTTAGCAAATTTTCTCACCCTCTCTCTCTCCTTGGGCGCATTTGAGGTATGGAGGAGGAATTTCAACATGACTTAAACATTTTCCATCACCTTGGCTTGATGAGGGCACATTTAGAAACTTTTTTTTTTCTTGCCTTCCATAGCTAGAGGACTTGGGCGCATTTGGAGACCCCTGCAGAAAGTTTCTAACACTTAACTTGTTTTCTTGATGCCTCTTGTAGTTGGGCGCATTTTGGGGGTCAAGCAAGAATTATCAATAACTTAGAATTTTCTCCGTCACCATTTCTCATTGAGGGCACATTTGAGGGTAGGAGGAGGAATTCTCAAACTTAATTTTTTTTTTTTTTTTCATCCTCTTGCCAATCTCATCTTGGGCACATTTCACAGGGGGTGAAGGAAATTTCTTAGACTTGCACATTTCTCTGGCTTGCTCGCTCCTGTTTTACTATATTTAGTAAGCCCTCTGATTTTCATACCTCTGAAGCTTGGATTGATCTGAAATTTCAACCATAGGACCCTCATGACCTATTTGATCTATTCACACTGCCATCTCGTGCTGACTTGCTATTTATAGCATGTTTTTGGAGGTGTTTTACTATTTATAGCAACTTCCTGATTTTGAGACTTCCACAACTCCGTTTAACTTGAAATCTGAATGACATGATCCTCATGGGTTAACTTGCCTGCTCACACTGGCGCCTGCTGCTGACTTACTATTTATAGCCTGTTTCTGGAGTGCCTTACTATAAATAGTATGTGCTCGGATTGCCTTCAAATTTCACCAGTGGATAGCTTGAAAGATATTGATTGTAGTGGGGTACACCGGTTTTTGGAGATTCTGGCATTTGACCCCTCATTTTGGGTCCTGAAGTTGGAAACCCTAATTTGACTTGCATGTTGCTCAAACGATCTCCATTTGACTCGTTTCTGTTGCACTTTGCTTTGTTTGTGATACTGAGGTGTTGGGCAGTTGTCGGAGTGATCCTACTAAAAATAGTAAGTCTCTGAAAAAGTGATCAACTCTGCTTGCACGTCACATCACTGCGTAGCTCTTGAAAAACACATAAAGAATAACCTGACATGCATTGAAAAGCCCTGCATACAAATCCTAAAAATAGTCTTTGAAGACAATTCTTGAAAAAGGTCTTGATCCTGGTTTGCATGTTACATCACTGCGAAGCTTTCGAAAAACCCACAAAGAATATCCAGACATGCATTGAAAACTCCAACATGCAAACCCTAAAAATAGCCTCCGAAGGTTGAGTGCTGAAAGTTCTCATCTCATCTTGCATGTTATATCATCGCATAGGTCTCAGAAAACCCAGAAATATTCTCCAGACATGTATTGAAAAACTTCGCATGTAAACCCTAAAATCTGCTTCTGAAGGTGATACTTGCTAAAAATAGAAAGTTGTCAGATCCGGTTCAAAATTTGCTAACAAGTAGTTTGACGTGCCCCAGATGCAGTGTAACGGTTAGAACTTCAAAAGTGATGAGAAAATGCCCCAAATCAGGGACTTACTAAAAATAGTAAGTTGTTAGAATTCAATGAAATTTTGCTGGGGACTTGCTAGAAGCTTACTGAATGCAGTGCCAAACTCAGATTTCAATTCACTCACTCCATTTGACTTCAAATTGGCCGGAAGATTCAAAACCCTAATTCTCAGACTTGGCCAAAATTTCACGTTTAAGCTCAAAGGTGGGCACATCCTTAGAAAGGCAGACAGTAGAAAAGAGACAGAAAGAGAGAGAGAGACAAAACCAAAGCCAAAAGACCAGAATGGAGCAAAAATTAGGGGGTCCCCATTTTGAATGGGGTGATGTGTGAAAAGGTCACAACAGAACTCTGCTGTGGCTCCTCAACCTCCATCCTGGATGTAGATCCTACTGCTGGTGGCACTGGCACTGGCAATGACTACTCCTTGGGATCATCCTCAATGTCATCCAATGAGAATGCAAATCCACCCCCCTCCTCCATTGCATGTCGCTCTAAGTCATAGATGTCATCCTGGAAAAACAATGGAGGCTGCTCATCTCGCCCTATACAATCACTGTATGGATCTATCTCATCCAAATCAGTTGGATTATCTAATATTTCCTCTATCTTTCTTGTGCGCAGCCAAAGATTATATTGCACATGACAAGGTCATTGAGGCGTTTTTGAGCTAGTTTGTTCCTCTTCTTTGTTTGGATGGCCTCAAACAAGCTCCAATTGCGCTCACAATTGGATGCACTATAAGGATGGGATAAGATACAGAAGGAATTTTTTTGGAGATGTGGGGTATTTCCACCCCAATTTGACCACCAAATATCAACAAAAAACAAATTAAGAGTTAGAAACTTAGAAAGGAAAGTCAAAAGTTCAAAACATATTTTATCAAATTATCAATATTTGTGATTTGTAACTTGTAAATTTCAAATTTTATACTTGGTGGCTGATTGTGTATTGCTCTCTTTTCTAGGTCTAAAGAGAAGAGTGCACCCCTTTTTCCCCTATAACTTTGCAATTCATTAACAATGAGGTCTGCCACCTCAACCTCGGGTGTCATCCTCTGAATGCAATTAGTGAGGCCCTCGATAACCTCTCTGGTAGGATCTGAGTAGGTGCTTGAATGGAAGAAATGAGGGTTCAAGAAGTACCTTGCTGCATGGATGGGTTGGTGGAGTTGATAGTTCCACCTCCTGTCAATAATCTCTCAAATGGGATCAAATTTGAGGCTCTCCCCCTTATAATAATTTCTTATAGCCTCCTTGGCCCTATCCATGGCCTCATAAAGATATCTCATTGGGGTTTTATTCCCATCCATCAAGCGGAGAACTCCAACCAAGGGCTCCTACACCTACAAATTACAATATAAGAATGCAAAATGATTAGAGTTTCAAATTTACAATGAAATACATTAAAAAATATATTCAATTTGAATTCAAATTCAAAGTTTTGAAATTGAAGTTACCTTCACAATCTCTACAACCCTTTGTGCAAATTGGGTGTCAAAGACAATGCTTGAAACCTTTTCTCCTTCTGACTTCTTCGAATAAGTTGAATCTACCCATGGTTGACTCACAAACATTTGTTTTAAAGCCATCAAAGAACCAAGAATGCTTTGCAATGTTCAAAAAACCATTGCAAACCTTGTGACACTTGATCTCACGAATTCTTTCCCATGGGTGTGCTCCCTCATCAAGTGAAAAACCCAAGGGTGATTGTAGATATATTTAGTGATCCTCCTCGTGTCCTCTACAATTGGTGTGACCCAATCTAGTTTTCCTATGTCCTCCAAAAGAAGGTCAAGGACATGTGTTGCACAAGGTGTCCAAAAAAGTGAGTGGTGTCTATCTTGGAGGGGTCTTCCTACTGCCACATATGCTGCTACATTATCAGTTGTGATTTGCACAACATTTTCAATCCCCACCTCCATGCAAACTTCCTCCAACATGTTAGCCAAATTTTCTACATTTTTTACTATGTGGGAGGCATCAACTGATTTTAAGAACACCACCTCATCTTTGCATGCAACCAAGAAATTAATGATGGTACGGTTTTTTCCAACTGTCCACCCATCAGAAAGAATAGGGTAGCCATATTGTTTCCAATTTTCTTTTTGCTTCTCTACTGCTGCCCTTGCCCTTTCAGTTGCACTAGTAAGCAACCTACAAGTACAAAGTGAAATTTAGTACACAATTTTAATTTCTAAACAAAAAAAAGTTTAAATTCATCATAAATTAAACTTAAAAAAACATAAATTTATCAAAAAGATTAAATTAACTAACCTCCCACCCAAGTTTGTGCGAGAAGGCGCCTTGTAGCCTTTTCCGGCAACTATCAATGTGGTAAGCAAATTGTGCTAGTAAGGAGAACTCGCCACATAGAAAGGGATTGTTAGTGTTTTGTAGCGGTGGGAGATATTTTCTCCTAAATGTATTTTGCTCAAGGCAGGTCGGCCTTTATTTTTAATAAATAAACTTTGTATTTTCTAGGTTGGCCCTAGAAAGGAGGTCGCCTAGCTTGGTATTTAAAGAGGATAGAGTCCTCTCATTTTTTCATCAATTCATTCAACTCCAATTTGCACTATTCAGCAGAAGTTCGCCTTCTAAACAGCAGATTCAATTCTAAAAGAAGTGTCATCATTTGTGTTTTCAACATTCACTTCAAGGAGAAGTGTCTCTATTCATTGTATTACACTCGGCCTTGTCTAGGGCCTGATTTTGTATGCAGTTTCTGCATTTATTCATTTGACATATAAGAGATCATTTTTGCTAGGTTTTTCTCCCTCAAGTAGGAGGGTTTTCCCTAGGTAAATTGCTGTGTTCATTGATTTGTGTGTTGTATTTCTGCTTATTTGTATTTCTGATCTGAAAACTAACATGGTATCAGAGCAGGTTTAAGAAAAGATCTGATCAGATTTGGTTAAGCAGTCAACACAATTCTTCATCTAAGGCAGTCTCTCAAAGAAAAGAAGATGGTGAATGGCATCAAGGTAGAAGATAGGCTTGATGGAGCATCAAATTTCAACTCTTGGAAATTCAGAGTTCTCATTGCCTTAGGGGAGAATGATCTTCTAGATTTCGTGGAAAATGATGTGCCTGAGCCATTCGATGATGCAAAGAAAATTCAATGGAAGAAAAATGGCATGAAGGCTAGAAAGATCATGATAGACTCTGTGAAGGATCACCTAGTTTTGATTATCTCCAAGATGTAGACAGCCAAAGAAATGTTTGAGGCTCTACAAGGATTGTATGAGATCAACAATACCAACAGAGCCCTTTGCTTTGAGATAACAACTCCATCATATAAAAATGGCTAAAGGAGATTCAGTCATTTCTTTCTTCATGAATATTTTTGAATTGAGAGATCAGCTATGCACTAATGGAGACATAGTTGAAGATAGAGATCTGGTTATGTTGGCACTAAATGGTCTTTCTCAATCTTGGGAGCTTTTTATTCAAAGCATCAGTGGAAGATCTAAATTGCCCAAGTTTGATCGTCTTCGAGTTGATTGCATACAAGAAGAATCCAGATTGGCAGCAAGAGGAAATGGGCGAAACTCTCATAATGAAGAAAGTCATGTCCTTGTTGCACATGCTTCTAGAAGAAAAGGAAGAGAAGGAAAAAGAGGCACTTTCAAAAGGAATCTAGAGACAACTCAAAGGGATTTCTATTCATCTTTGCTCTTTCAAGCAATGTTCCAACTGACAGTGACACTTGGTTGATAGATAGTGGTGCTTCGCGTCACATCACAGGCTACAAAGAACATCTTACAGACCTAGTAGAGAAAGAGTCAAACTTGCAAGTGATAATTGGAGATGATGCTTTTTATTCCGTAAAGGGAGCTGGGGCCACTTCTTTCCAGCTAGATTCAGTTATCCCTCTTCATTTGAGGGATGTCTTGTTTGTACCAGGGATCAAAAGAAATCTTGTTTCCATTTCAGCCTTGGAGGACAAAGGGTACAAGGTTGCCTTTTTTGAAGGGAAAGTTCTTGCATGGCCCAAGAACTCTAGGATAAAATCAGCTTGTGTGATTGGCGTTCGTCAGGAGAGCCTATACAGATTATCAATTCGACCAGTTCAAGCATTGTTGCACAACTCTATTAGTTTGAGTGAGCTATGGAACAAAAGACTTGCTCACTTACATTTCAGAGCTCTTTCATCTATGGAGAAGATGGCTATTGGTCTTCCAAAGCTTGGTCTAGAGCACGATGGCATTTGCAGAGGATGTGCACTTGGTAAGAATATCAAGAGTCCCTTCCATAGTAGTGACAATAGATCAAAGGGAATTTTAGATCTTGTTCATTTTGATTTATGTGGACCAATGTCTGTGGCATCCTTGAGTGGATTTTGGTACTATGTGATTTTTATTGATGATTATTCTTGAAAGACTTGGATTTACTTCTTGAAATCCAAGGAGTCTAAGGAAGTCCTTGATAGATTTAGAGAATTCAAGGCTCAAGTTGAAAACATGTCCGGGAAAAGAATTAAGGTTCTGAGATCGGATAATGGAGGGGAGTACATTTCTGGAGGATTTCCTGTAATTTCTGCATTGAGGTAGGGATCAAGAGGGAGTTCTGTGTTCCGTACAATCCTCAAAAAAATGGAGTTGCCGAAAGAAAGAACAAATCCATAGTAGAGGCAGCCAAGGCTATGATTCATGATCAGAGTTTACAGAGTTTCCTATGGGCAGAAGCTTCCAGAACCACAGTATATGTTCAAAATAGAAGCCCTCATAAGATATTGGGAAACATGACTCATGAGGAGGCCTTCACAGGTGTGAAACCTGAGGTTAGTCATTTAAGAATTTTTGGTTGTCCTGTTTACATTCATGTGCCCAAGGATAAAAGATCAAAACTAGAACCTTCAGGCAAGAAGGGTATATTCGTGGGTATAGTGAGTCCTCAAAGGCCTACAGAGTTTATATTCAAGGGCCGAAATAGATTGAGATCAGCAAGGATGTCTCCTTCAAAGAGGAAGTAGCCGTCAAAAGATCTATAGGAACTCACATGGAGATAGATAGTGAGGAGCAGGAGACTTCTCAGGATATGGACATATATCTTGATCATACTCCTGACGTTCAAAGGGAGTCCAATGAACCAGCCGAGACTATTGATCTAGTTGATCCTATAGATCCAACTGATGGGCCTAGAGACATTGCCGTAGGTCAGAAGAGGCCTCTATGGGCACATCAAACTATGCAAGAGGCAAAAAAGAATGCAGCTCCTCGAGGCACCTTTAGGGAAAGTGTCATGTCCCCTTCTCAGTGACATCTCTCAGAGGACAGGATTGGCCTATCACACGACCCTCGTAGGCCGATAGATTGGATAGAGGGTCACTTTGGAGCTTGGCTCAGCTTCAGTCAGCGGAGTTTGATCAGTTGTCTTTCGTTCTGGCTCGATCGGAGACTATTTGCAGAATTGCTATTTTTAGCAGTTCCTGGCAGGCAGTGTGGGACCACTGCTATTTTTAGCAGTATGGCTTTGGCGGCATCAGGAATCACTTCAGAGTTCGTCAGCATCAGACGGATCGGTCATCGGGTTAGAAACGAGGAAGATATTAATATTTAATGACATTAATTAAATATTAATTATTTAATGTTTATAATATAAAGTTATAATTTAAGATTATAACTTAAGTGATTTCTCACTGAGGGGTGCGCCATCATTAAAGGGGGCCAGTTTGACATTTAATTTATGATTTAAATATTTGACGGAGAACTATGGAGAAATAAGAAAATTAAAAGTCAAATATTAATTAAAACCCTATTCTTGAGGAAATCGCACTTTTCAGCCTTAAGAGGGTTTTGCATTGGGATTTGTGCTATTATGTGATTATTGAGTTTTGAGACTGATCAAATTGATCTGAGCCTGAGACTTTAGGGTTTCGTGTTCGAATTCCTTGGGGAACGAGCCATCTCCAGCGGAAAGCAATTCAGAGAGTGTGCAATATCACTTGATCTATTGCCAGCAGAGGTTTTCTCATACAGAGGAAATCACAGAACTTCAGAGGATCGTTTATTATCAGAGATTCTTCAGTGTTTGGTATCCAGAGTTTACTTATTCTTCAAGGCGCCCAATACAGAGACTCGCATATCAGTAATTGAGAAGGCCGTACATTTTTGAAGCTGATTTCTGACAGGCCGTACTGTTCTGTCAGGCCGTACCTTCACTCAGGGGCGTGTTTCTTCATCTTGAGAGAAACGCCTAGTTTCATCTGCTTCAACCTTCACCAGTGGAAACGCCTTCATCACTGGAACCATCTGCAATCGTCAAACGGAAGGGAAAAGACATCATTTACTTCAGCCGTACAAATCTGTACTTCTGTAGCAGCAAATACCAGGTTTTTTAAAGTATTGAAAATTCTTAATTTTATTCATTGCATGCATCTGGGTATCATTGTAATCAGTAGAGAAGTTTGAATAAAGATACTGGCATCGATATTCTTTCATTTCCAGAGCTATTTTATTTTTATAGAATTTATTTCTATTTATTGCATAAATCGTACCTCTCATTAATTGCATCAAAAAACACAAAAAAATCACAAAACATCAAAAACCTTCAAAAACTCCAGAAAATCAGTTAGAGGCAGAAAAAGGGGGAACTAGGGTTTCTACAGTGGTATCAGAGCTAAATCCTGCCATCCTTAGGGTTTAGCCATCACATGCAGCCAGAGGAATTTGACACATACAGGTATTATACACGCAGACGTGCCTTGATTGAAAGGCAACGCAGTTTGAGCAGACAGCCATATATCATGGCTGACAGAAATGACAGGGCTGAGAGATCTGATATACCGAGGACAGAGATCCCACAGAATAATAGGGATCAGGATGATGCTGAGGTCTTACTCGCACTCAGGGATATACGTGCAGGTCAGAGACAGTCGACTGAGGTATTGCAGCAGTTGACAGTGGCTCTACAGAGATTAGGGACTCCGAGGAGACCGTCACCACATCGTGACGATGACGGAGTGAGGCAGGGTCACGGAGAGCACCTAGGACGGTGTCACGGACAGCCGATAGGCCTACCAGCCTACTTTCACGAGACAGGAGCCCGATGAGGCTTTACCAGGTGATGAGCACGAGGATTTGTTTGCTGATAACCTTATGGCAGCGAACGAGGAGTGGGAGTTGATACCTCCTGCAGTCAGAGAACGGATCTCTTTTGACCGTTTTGTTACACAGAGGCGGGAACATAACAGGGCTCGACAGGATTGGAGACCCCGGCAGCAGAACAATGACCTCAAACATGCAACTAACAGGCTTAATTTGGTGATGTTTGACGGTAGTGGGAAGATGACAGCCCAAGCTTGGATTAGCAAGCTTGACACATTCCTTACTTTGCGTCCGATGGCTGAGCGAGACGCTATTAGATATGCTACACTGCACCTCGAGGGAGTAGCATACGACTGGTGGCACCATGGCATGGTCACCTTACAGCACGACAGGATTACTACCTACCAGGAGTTCGTGGATAGATTGGTAGAGAGGTTTGACCGGAAGGATCCGGAAACCTACTTCCGAGACTTAGCACAGTTGAGGCAGAGTGGCAGTCTCGAGGCATATATCAGTGATTTCCAGAGACTATCCGTCATGGTCCCGAGCATATCAGAGAGGCGGTTAGTAGTTCTTTTCATGGAGGGTTTGACCGAGCCACTGAGAGGCTGGATCAAAGCCTTTGATCCTCCGTCACTACAGGAGGCGATGAAGAAGGCACGTAACATGGAGTTCGCAGCCCCGGCAAATAAATTTAACTCCAGAGGTTCTTCATCGTTCCGAGACAATAAGGGCTTTAATAAAAACAAGGAAAAATCTGATTATAACAAAGACAAATCAGATTATAAAAACGATTCTAAAGGAAAATCAGCGTTCCCACCTTTAGATCGTGAGGCCCTGAATGACCTTCGCAGGAAGAAGCTTTGCTTCTACTGCAAGGGACCGTATGATGCCAGTCACGATTGTCCTCTAAGACCTAAGGGCAAGGCAAATCGTGTTATGTGGGCATATTATGAGGACTCAGAATCAGAAAATTCTGATCAGCCAGAGCATACAGATGATTCAGAGTCAGAGGCTCCAGAGCCGGGAGCAGAGATTGAGCCCGAGCTCCAGATATAGGAGGCCCGTTTGTCTAGCATCCAGCAGGAGGGTTCTTTCAGGCTACGAGGTGTATTAGCAGGTCAGAGGGTCATTACCCTATTGGATACCGGAGCCACGCATAATTTTATAGATGCTAGATTCGTTGAGAAACGAGGACTTATCACTGAGGACTTCGAGGGCATCAGAGTCAAAGTGGCAGATGGGTACACTTTGAGATGTGAGCGCATGATTAGGGATCTCCCCTTACGCCTGAACAATTATGAGTTCAAGGCTGATTATTACGTTGTTAATATGGGAGACATTGACTTGGTATTGGGAATGAAGTGGTTACACTCATTGGAGGAGGTAACACTTCGTCTCAAGGATATGGAGATTCGTTTTGAGGTCGACGGGAAGACACACATCCTTAAGGCAATACGGGACAGCGACCTTAAAACAATTTCCTTTCGCCGAATGGAGCGGCTTATGCGTCACGACATGGTAGAGTGGGCTGCAGAGTGTCATCTAGCACCTTTACAGGAGGGACAGCAAAAGACAGAGTATCATCCGGACATCCAGCAGTTGAGAGTCAAGCATGACAAGGTGTTCAGTGATATTCCGCCAGGTAGACCTCCAGACAGAGGGATAGAGCACATCATTGAGCTCGAGGAGGGTGCGAAACCCGTCATGATAACTCCTTACAGGCATCCGAAAAGATTGAAGGATGAGATTGAGAAGACTATAAAGGAGTTACTTGCTATGGGTCACATTAGACCGAGCAAATCACCGTTCGCCTCTTCTGTTGTATTGGTGAAGAAGAAGGATGGAACGTTGCGCATGTGCATTGATTACAGGGTCCTGAATAAGAGGACAATTAAAAATAGATACCCGATACCGAGGATAGATGAGCTTATTGATGAGCTCCATGGGGCATGTTATTTTACTAAAATTGATTTACGGTCGGGTTATCATCAGATCAGAGTCCGTGAGCAGGATATAGAGAAGACAGCCTTCAGATGTCATTGTGGGCACTTTGAGTTCGTAGTGATGCCATTTGGGCTCACTAACGCACCAGCCACTTTTCAGTCTACGATGAACAGGGTTTTCCATTCACAGCTGAGGAGGTTTGTGTTGGTCTTTTTCGATGACATCCTGATATACAGTCGGACTTGGCAGGAGCACTTGGCTCATTTGGAGACAGTGTTGAGCATTTGGAGAGGGAGTCCTTGTACGCCAAGGAATCCAAGTGCGATTTGGGAATGACCGAATTGTTGTATCTTGGTCATATTATCAGTGCGATGGAGTGCGCATGGATCCTGAAAAGATCCGCGCCATTGTTGATTGGCCCACACCGGCAAACCTGACGCAGTTGAGAGGGTTTCTCGGTTTGTGTGGATTCTACCGTAGGTTCGTGAATGGCTATTCACGACATGCTGCCCCGATGACAGATTTGATGAAAAAGGGGGCGTTTGTTTGGACTTCTGAGGCACAGGAGTGTTTTGTGAAGTTCAAGGAGTTGATGACCACTTGCCCTGTTTTGGCACTACCCGACTTTAATGGGCCGCTTTGAGCTTCAGCGCAGGATGCATCGTGTGGTGGAAGATTGGTAGCGGTGCTTATGCAGACAAGCACCGATCGCTTATGAGAGCCGCAAGCCCAAAGGACCCCGAATGCTGGTACGTATATATGATAAGGAGATGCTCGACAGGATGCCTTTAGCAAAATTTGTGACACTTTGTTGGCAGCAATCTTGCATCAAGATCGACATAATACCGAGACACTTCTTGGGGCAGCGAGATCTCAATGACAAGACAAAGAGAAGTGGGTCAGTAAGCTGCAGGCTTATGACTTTGATATTTCATATATCAAAGGGACACAGAACGTAGTGGCAGATGCACTCTCACGTAGACCGTACTTGAGCACTATGGTTCAGATTTCAGAGGATTGGAGGCATTTGATAGTGGCAGAGTATGCCAAGGACAGTTGGGCCTCCAGTATTGTTGAGGGATCAGCAGTTGATACCAGGTACACACTTGTGAATGATTTGATCATTTACAATGTGATATTTCTGATTCCCCGGTTCTGAGGTGAAGAACATGGTTATGAGGGCCTTTCATGATATTCCCACAGCAGGACATCCCGGTTACTTCAAGACTTACAGGCAGATACGGGAGAGGTTCACGCGGAAAGGTCTCAAGAGAGATGTTCTTCAGTATGTGCGTGAGTGCCCTGTTTGTCAGCAGAACAAGCAGGAGAACACTCACCCGGCAGGTTTACTACAGCCACTTCCGATTCCTGACAGGAAGTGGGAATGCCTGTCGATGGATTTTATCATGGGCTTGCCTAAAGCCCAAGGGCGTGATTGTATATACGTGGTTGTGGATCGGGCCATTAAGTATGCCCACTTCTTCCCGATCACCACGACTTACACAGCTACACAGGTAGCAGAGGTGTTCTTTCGAGAGATATTCAGACTTCACGGGTTGCCTCGGAGCATCGTCAGTGATAGAGATAGCCGGTTCCTGAGTAATCCTCGTGAGGTCTTCGTGCTTATGGACC
>VDFB02357440.1:0-14693 GCA_007258455.2 Sequoia sempervirens | reverse complement strand
ACATGACTATAAAAGGTGATAACTGCTGATCGTATACCCCAAAATAAATTTTTGGCATTACATGCTAAATTGAGCTAAATCTTGTTAAAATGCCATGAAAGGTCTGTTTTAGGTCAAACCAATCATAGAATCTTGGTGGGTTTCTGTCAAGGAACACATGTACAAAATTCTGAAAAATTGAAAATTAGGGTTTTTTCCCCTATTTTCAGGGAAATCCCCGAAAATAGGACCTTCCCAGAAATGACCGAAAATGATTTTGATAGGCTTAAAAGGCTTCACGATCACATTGGTCAAGTCAGAATCATCAAAAGACACGTTTTACTCTGGTGGGTCTATTTCTCTTTTTCAGGAACGAAGTTAGGAGCTCCACAGCCATTAATGGCAGATTGGCCAGTACCAGGCGCTAAAAGCTAAGCTTCAACGATACAACCATGGCGGAAAAGGTCGAAAAAGATGCTGTTTGACGAAGGAGATTCCTGAAAACGAAAAAGGTCAAAATTTGACTAACTCTGGAGATGTTACGAAGGGGAGATTGCTCACATGTTGAAAAGGCGCCTTCTTCAAGCAGGGGCGCCCATGATCTTTGAAGGTCAAATGAAGTCAGTAAGATCATCCGAAGCAGTCATTCTCAACGTTTGATTGCCGACTCAACAGTGAAACAAACATCCAGATCATCCGATGAATAGATCACTAGCAACTGCTGACGAAGCAAAAAGAGGCAGTTGAGGAATTGACAGGAAACCACAGTTAACGACAAAGTTGCAAGAAAAAGAGCCTTTTCAAAGCAAAGGCGCCCTTTCTTTTGGACTTCCAGATGCTGACCAATGACAAAAGGCCTCCTTTGATGACCTTCTCAGCTCAAGCAAATCTCGGAAACGCAACTGCAAGCATCAATACCTGACAGAGCAGTCAACGGATAATCTGGATCAAAGTAGGCAACTTGTCAGACGAAAATAATCAAGCTAAAAGGCAAAAGCGCCCTTTTCAAGGAGGGGCGCCCATGGATAAAGGAACCCTAATTTGAGATCCAGATTTCCCGAAGACAGTCATTCTTAGCAGAACAGAGCTGAGTACCTGATGAAACGTCATGTGAAAACATCTGACTCTCCGATCAACGAGAAATCCAGTTCAAGGCACGAGAGGTCATTTCAAATAAGCTGAAGAACGAAGACTGAAAAATCACTAAGGCATTGGCAAAAGCGCCCTTTCTTGGGAAAGGCGCCCAGTCTTTTGGAGCCCTTAACTCAGCTTTTTATCATTCAGTCTCCCAGGCACTTCTTTCCAGTATGGATTCTGCTCCGCAGTGAATGTGTCCGTGACATCTCAAGATCAACAGACAACGCCAGATTCAGGATCAAACAGGGGGTTTTCAGGAGAGAAAATACCAAAAAACTTGCAAAATATGAAAAGGGACGCCTAAAAAAGGTCAAAGGTCATTTGTTGACTAAAGTCAAAAGCTTTTTGAGTTAAATTTGGCTAAAACGCTCCACGATTGGTGGAAATCACCTTTTTAACTTCAGATCAAACTCAAATCACCTTTTGAGCTTGTGTTAGGTCCCCAAATTTGTGGATCTGAAGCTCAAACATATATATTCAAGGAGATGGCGTCCATTTCATTATTTCATTGCAGGTTGAAAGATAAAAACAGCCACAAAGCTCTCAAGGACGCCATTGAAGATCTAAAGGAGGTTTTCATCCGTTCTTCATTTTTATTTGCAGATCTGAAGCAGGAAAAGATTGCCATTTTGAGGATTGGATCAGAGATAGTCTTTTTGAAGATCAGATAAAACTTCCAATCCACCTTCTGTCTTTTTCCTCTCTTCTTGTCTTAGGTTTTCTTGCATCTGACAGAAAAAAGCAACAGGCTACATCAGATCTGATCAACTGGGTAGATTCAGCATCATTTTCCAGAGAAACCCATCTCGACAAATTTTCCAGAATCAGCAAACTTGCTGCCCCTATTTTTGGGGGTTTTTCCGAAAAAGTTTCAGAATCAAAATTCTGAGGAACTGGGTTTGTTCAGCATTGAAGCACGAGCAAAACCCATGTGCCAGATTTTTCCCGCAAAAATACTTCTCGGCAGGGCGCTATTTTCAAGGGTTTTAGGAAGTTGTCTGAACACATCCGTGTTTACAGTCAACAGGCGAGTTCTTCTTCATAGAATGACAATTTGGCGTCCTTGGGCTCCAATTGAGCAACCAGACCTCGCACCAGCAACTCTCCAACCAGATCTTACACACGTTGCTGGAGAGCAAACGGACATCATCAGTAATCTGCGGATCTTTATCTTTGAAAAGAATACATCTCCCGCTCAGTGGAGAGCTGCAGCAATTACTCTGGACGAAGAAGAAAGAAAGGTTGATCTTGCAGCAAAAAGACCAATCTTACCACCTCCCGCATGGCAGTAAGCACCTTGGCTTACCAGCTGCGAAGAGGTCATTCCAAGCATGGAGCCGCCAAAAGTTACCAAGAGCAACGACTTGCACAAGAGAAGGAGATGGCATGTTATCAAAACATTGACTATTTGAAGACGGAAGAAGTCAACACATAGATCAAGGAGCTGTTGACCAGAAATGGTGAAATGAGAAAAGCTATAAATGCACCAGAAAAGGACGCCATACATCCTCCAAGTGGCATTCATGAGACTTGAGTTGACTTGATGCTTCTTTCCAAGTCAACTCAAGATGCTATTAAATGTAGTTGGAGTTAACTTGATGCTTCTTTCCAAGTTTAACTCCACTTTCCTTAAATCATGCATTGTCAGATCCCACTAATTAAGGATGTCTAATTAACTTCCACGATTTGTGGATCTTAGATCTCCACTAAATGTGGATGTCTATTTTGGAGGGAGACTTTACATTTAAGTTCACCTTTAGTTTGCTTTCAGTCAACTGAAGTAGTTTCCAGTTGACTCTTTGTTGAATTTCAGTTAACTGAAGTAGCTTTCCAGTTAACTGCTTGTTCCCCCTATTTAGGAATAAATCTTGCTAATTGATTGGCAAGAACTCATTATTAACTCAAGGAGATTTTGGGGTTGCCCACTCCTCTGAGTCCTATAAATAAGAGCCTTGGGCTCATTATTTGTTTAACCTTTACTTGCTATGCAAAATTGCTGCGCCATTGTTGCCAACACTTTGAAAGCGAATATTTGTTCACTCTTGGATGAGAGTTCGTTGGATGATTGTAATTGTGCATGATTTCGTGCCTTTGCTTTCCCAACTTTTGTAGTTCGTTGATAAAGCATTGAAGAAGAATATCGGAAGGCGCTTGCATTTTGATCATCTTGTTTGAGTTATGTCTACGTCCCGTGTTTAATAGCTTGTTGTCTCATTTCCCTCCTCGGATAGGAGTCCCTCCTCCTTGGATATTTGTTATTGACAGTTGTCGTTTGATGTTGTTTAATGTGTTGACTTCCAAGCTATACTTCGGATAGGAGTCCCTCCTCCTTAGCAAGCTCGTTGGCCAAGGCATCGTGATTTTGTTGTTTCTAGTAAACTATTTCTTAAGCTCATACCTCGGATAGGAGTCCCTCCTCCTTGGCAGATCTCGGATCTAGTTTACCGTGCAGAGCGTTTGCTTGTACCAACCTTATCCCGGTGTATATCCGAGAGTTCAGAGCCTCGGTCATATCCTCTGGAGACGGCGAATTCAAGTGATCCAACCATTCCATTCCCGCTCCTTTACCCTCATGCTCTGTCCATCTTGAAGGTATTGGATAGATAAAAGCTAGTTAGCCGTAGTTAAGATCTGCAGAAACCAGAGAAAAGCTTAGCTATGGCGCATTGTGTTTGTGCACCCTTGTGTCCTGCCGCTGAAGCATAAAAAGATAGGAACTTAGTTAAACATTTCCCTTCCCTACGCATTGCTCCCAGCAGAGAGGGACTTCTCCTCTTTAAATAACGAAAAAGTGTTGCAAAACATTTGAAATAGCTGAACGTTTACAATCAGCACTCCAGAGGTGCTAATTTAAATACTTGATCAACGGTCTCCCCATTGAAAATGGTATGAATGAGTGCCTGGAGCTCTGACTGAACATCGGTAAGCTCAACATAGGCACCACCCTCAATCTGATACCGGCACGATAAGCGAGATACTAGAGTCCTCACAAACCGGAGTGCACTAGTGGCGTGCTCTCTACTCTCAGCCAACTCTGATGCCAAAGTCTCTTCTATCTTTGCTCTGAAAACCAATTGTGTTTTCCAAGAGTAGATAGCCTCTCTATCCTCTGCATCTGTGACTGCATCATATGCCACACTCAGGTGAGCAATCATAATCTCATCCCTGGGTTTGTTAATTGCCATATCTCGTTCCTCATCCTGGAGACGAATACGGAGCTCTCGTGCATTGTACTGCAACTGATATAAATCTGTGAGCATAGTACAGCCTCTAGCAACAAACTCCTCCCATTCATCCAAACGCTTGCCATATGCAACTAAGTGATTAAGTTGACTCTGCTCTGCTGGAAGATCAAGCATCGGTGGGAGTGTATTAATGGCATCGGGTCTATGCACAAGGCTAGAAATGTACTGACGAAGCTGTCTGATTTCAGCCTTGAGGGCTGCCTTATCCTCTCCGTCCTTCAGTATTCTATCCCTGGCACTATCTGTAGCAACTTGTAGGAGATCAACCTGAGTCTGACGTGTGCTACGACCAAGGTTGACTGTGATAACCTCAAAATCCTGAGATTCCAACTCAACCAAGTTCTTCCCTTGTGGAGGTACAGCAGTCTCGACGACAATCTCCATATCATTGTTTCTCTCCATGTGGACCATATTCTTGACCCTCTTGTCTGGTGCATCCTGGTAAATCTCATCAAAATCGGAATGATTAAGGACATAGGATGGGCGCCTCCTCTTCCTTCCTAGGCAGAGCTTGATCCAAGATTGGTCTCGGCTAATGCTACTAGAAGGTTGGTACTAGCAGGAGTGCAGCGGAGTGAGCGATGTAGCCAGAAGACCAGCTGCCGAGTGGAGAGTCTAAATCCAATTCAATGAATTGGGATGGTGGCCAGCTCTGGCCGGTGTAGGAACTTGGTGGACACCAGTCTTGGCCGGGCTACAGGCGGTCTGAACTAGCTCTGTGACCGGTACATCTGTCCCGGAGGCTCATGTGTGTAGGTGTAGCGCCTTGCCCTTTGGTGTTAGGTGCTTGTACTTTCTTGGGAGGGTTACTCCTCTTCTTTATTTTAGGTTTGTGAGGAAGGTAGCGAAGGATTCACCACTACTGGCGGCTCTGCTCTGGGCACACTTACCCTCCTTGTCTTCTTGCTGTCGAGGTAAAGTATACTGTTCTGAATAACTCTACTTGACCTCTCCTTGACCGCTACGTATTCTTTGGCGTACCAATCAACTGCTGGCAACGGTTGTGTATCAACCTGCTCTCTAAAAAACTGAGGAAGAACCTCTCCCTCATCATCTGATAAACCTCCCACATCTTCTAACAAGAAAACAGAAATCTGTAAAAGAGAGAAGCGGCCGTAACTACGTCTGCGAACCTCAAAGTCATCTGCGCAATTTGCCTAGTAATCCTCCATAGAAGGCTCGTGATATGTACCTCCAGCAAGGCGAGCTATATAATGACCTGAAAGATCATAGGCACGTGCCTCAACAAGATACTTAAGATGATATTTTTCAAGCTCTTGTCCTGCAATTTTAGCATCAATTGCCGACTTGCACCAATACATTCCAAACTGAAAAGGAAAGTTGAGAGATGGTCTGTGCCTGCGGCGTAGAAGACGATGAACATCATGCATCTGTCTCAGGAACTCTTGAAAGATTGTCTTATCCGAAGGATAACGTGGAAGCATAGCTGGATTTCCTGTAAATCCATATACTCGGATGTAGGTGTATGTTGGGAACTGAATAAACCAATCTGCCCATCCATCCATCACTGCCCTAGCAACTGCCGAGATACGAATGTGCAATTCCCGGTCCAAGTTTCTCACTGTATAAGTCAAGAAAGCCTCGTGAACACGCTTGAAATGACGTTCAACTCTAGTGAACTCAAGCTGATCAAAATACTGGTAGACTTTCTGAACACTGAGAATGCCCACGGTGTTTAGCCCTCGGAATTGACCCTGATAAGCGATCAAGTACACGAGATATGAACACATGTGAAACTCATGGGCAACTAGGAAACCAATGATTTTCCTGTGGAGAATATAGTTGATGAAGGATGCCCAGTCATAATGCTCCTGCCCAGAAATGATGCAACCAATAATGTAATACATCCAAGGCTGGAAAACATTCGCATGTGCTTGACCTGAGACACGATTCAGGAGTGTGATTAGAATCGCATACTCATCCTTGTATTCACCGCGACCCACATTGTTTGGCAATCTGTTCTTTGCTTATTTTAACCATCTTTCTGCCATCTTCTTCTGACATTTGTCCATATTAGCGTCAAATGCTTGCTCACACTGCTCCATAGAAATAACTAGGTTGTTAGGATGTTGAGGAATGCCAAAACTCCTTTCGATGTCTAGAGGCTTGAGACTGCAAATGACTCGTCCGTCAACTGACACTATCTCACGAGTAGTAGAATTGTAATGCTTAATACAAGACATCACGAATTCAATACAGTGAACGGAGATAGGTATGGAAGCGGCCTCTAGTAAACCAGACTGCTCAATATTTTGAATGATTGAAGCTCTGATCTTAACAGGATCAAGAACTGCTTCTGGCAACACCTTGTGAAGATCTGTCTCAACCAACCTGCGGAAATCATGAGTAAGGACTGTTTTGGTCCTGTATTCAAGCTGAGTGAACAGCATTCTGAAAAATTCGCCTGTTGACTGTGAACTTGACTGTGTTCTGACAAGATTTCTGGAAGCTAAAAATAGCCTGCGAGAGTTAAAAATAGCCTTTCGAAGAATTATTTTCAGCGAAAAATCTGAGATATGGGTTTTGTCTAGAAAAAGATTCTAAGACAACCCAGAACGTCAGTTTTGCGAAAATTCAACTTCTACTCAATCGTACAAAGACTTTTCAGTTGAGAAAATTAGTAACTCAAGAACGAACGTTCTGAAGTTAAAAATTCCTGAAAAATCAAGCGCACGATTTTAACTCGAGGAAATTATATGAGAATGATCCAAATACTTGTACTTGTAGAATCCGCCAATTTCAGGAACATGCAAATTGTATTATGAGAGAAATCTGAGATTGAATTTTATGATGCTTCTTCTTTAATGAAAATCGCCTTAGATTTCTTCAAATTGCTGATAACTGTGAACTTTATCCTGCAAAAAGATTTGTTAGATAAAATCGCCTTTGATTGTAGATGAGGAATTCGCCTTTGAATTGGAAGAATTCGCCTTAGCTTGAAAACCACGAATTTTCCTTGAAATTTGCGCCTTTGTTCTGAAGAAATTCAAATTTCCCTTTGAAATTGTCTTGAGAAAATACGAATTTATCTTGAAATTTGAGAGTTCCCCTTTTGATTATTGAAGGATTGCAGATTTGCTTAAGAGAAACGCCTTTATCCTTGAAGAAGTGCGAATTGCTTTGAATGAATGAATTTGCAAATTCCTTTGAATGAATGAATTCCCTTGAAGATGCGCGCCTCTATTTCTTGATAAAACCACGAATTTATCTTGAAGAAATACGAATTTCCCTTGACAAAATTCACCTTGAAGAAATATGCCTTTGAAACTTGATAAAATTTGATTTCCTTTGGAGATATGAATTTATTTTGAAAAATACGAATTTCTCTTAAGATTGAATTTTCTCTTGAGAAATACGAATTTCTTTTGAAATTTGTGAATAATAAATGAAGGCGCCATACTTTAAATAAGAGGAAATTTGCACCAACTAGTAACTGCAAGAATTCAAAACCCTGACAAAAATAGAAGACCTCTAATAGGTTGCCTTTCAGTTGAACTGCCATTGACTCGAAGTTCAAAAATAAATAATAATAAAATATTCATTATCATGCAATTAGCAAAGGCGCCAAAAATAGAAAATCGCCATTTTAGTGCTAAAATACAATAATAAATATTAAATATATTTAAACTTCAGTTGACAATTCGGAATGAAGCTTTGAGATTCACCATTAGACTTCACCGATTCCGAAAAGTCAACTCTTGAGCTCATAGGCGTCCATTTGCTCAAGTTATTCCACTTTTTACTAACTTCCTACTTTATAGCTGACAGCAAAGTCACGACTGGCCAACTTCAACACTGATTTCTGAGTGACTAGGTGATGCTGAGATTGAGCTGAAGAATTCATCGAATAGCCTACTGAACAAGGAAGAAATGTCTGCTAAGAGACACTACTGCAAAATCCATCATTTAATACCCTAAAAAATTAGGCGCCCCTGATTAAATTCATTTACGGGTTCCAGACTTAACCATTTTCCTAAACTGCCACCTGACACTTCAAAATCTACTGGCCGACACTTCAAGAACGATAAACTTCTACCGATAGGAACGAAGCTCACTGCATGACTGGAGACATTCTACAACCAACGGATATATGCATGACCTCTGAAAAGTTCATTAAGGGCCTCAAAAGTAAAAGCGCACCTGGCTCTTAGTTGCACTGATGTCATTTTGACAAAAATTGAACTTTCATCCAAGTAACCTACTTTGACCTCCGATATCCGGCACTGATAACTCGATTCAGCATCACTGCTTTTAATGATGTCGTAAGGGCCTCCACAAGAGAAGTTCAAGGTGACGGAAGCAAGAAAACCTCTAAGACTTCAAAAACTCCATAGCTATGCATTTCATTTTAAAATGAACTCCATTTAGACTTCACATTTTCCCATATCCTCACTTCTTCAAAGATCTCGCTAAAGACCTCACGAATGGCCAACCTCGGCTGCTGACGGCTAGGCCTCTGGATAGATAAAGTTTGCATTTACGCCAAAAGCCGGAAGACTTCGAACGCCAACGACTTATCCGGACACAGCCTAAAGGTTGTTTAAATCAGAGAGAAATACACTCCACAAAATTTATGTTGGTCCGCCCAGAAATTACGCGTTTGGTAGAACCTCTACCATCACCGAACGCCGGATTGACAAGCCGATGATGCACGCCGGAAATGCGGGCTGATTAGAACTGATGTCGCAGGCGACACTGCCCCGCAAATTTTGCCATTTTGGCTCATTTAAACCGCCCCTCGGGTTGTAGCTTCGTGACCGGGGAACCAATGGAGAAGCTCTAAAACGCGGAAACTCCATTATGTTTGACCTTCTGGATGACGGGCCGCCGGAGTTCCGGACTCGATGATCGCTTGATATCTCACGGATAAGTACTAGTCGGAATGCATTTAAACGCATGATTACCTAAAGTCACCGTGACCTACTCCCCTCTTAAAGATGGGCACCCCTCAGTTATAGCTGCTTTCTCGCTCGAAAAGACAAATTTCTCCTATCTGGAACTTTGAGGATTTCAACTTCTGTTGCTATTTGCCGGAGCTGCAGGTATCAAAAAGCTTTGCTGGATACCTCATCGGATAGCCAGACCAATTCTGAAGAGATGGACTGTATGCATGAGCATTTTCAACAAGATTTTGACCTTCAAAAAGAAGGGCGCCCCTGGGTTATAGTTGCGCTTTCTTGCTTTCCCTCTGAGAAATCTTCATAAATTGACCATTAAAAACTCCGTTTCAATTACTGAAATCATCATGTGCAATGTGAAACGCCATCGTGAGATGCTCCTCCATCGTGAAAAGCTCCAATCTGAGTCTCTGCTTCAGGTTCTGTTCAATAAAACTGACTTTGACTGACAAAACATTGACAAAAACTCCATGCTTGATATTGCCCAAAACTATGCTTCAAGCAACATTTACCAAGTTTAGACTATTTTATGCAAAATGGCCTGATGAAGAAAAAATTTGGTTTAAAAATAAATAAACTTTATCAGCATAAATTCTGTTCAATCCAAACTACAAAATAATAATTTCCTTTTAAATATTTTGACTAACCTATTTATTGTACAACGAAAAACTACTACAGCTCTATTCTATAGTAAAAATCTACTACAAATCTTTAAAGCCAACACAAGCACAAATTTAAACATTAACCCTTTATTAATATATTTATATGGTATACCACAACATGTCCATGATTCCTAACCAACTTCTATTTCCATGAGGATATGTGAGGTAGCTAACTAAAAACATCAGACAATAAACATATACACAAAAAATCCAGAAAAAGTTCCACAAAAACGATATGTAATATCATTTTGGGACCTGCATGCTTTTATTGCCTCATGGATGTTAATAAAATACTTGCACCCTCTCTCACAAACACTATAGATGTTATACTTAAGATTCTGAAGTCTGGAATATTAGTCATACTATGATACAATACATTTATGCTCCAACAAATTATAAAATGTGAGCATACAATTTTCCTTAACATGGAATTAAACCTGCAAATCCTCTTGCTGAACATGAGCTCTCAAATTTAATCAGGGAGACAGAACCAACCTTCTTTCATTAGATAGATTGAAATATGAAATAATGTACAAAATAGGTTTTTTTTCTCAATTTCTACCTAAGGAAAGAGAGGATTGATTTCATAATGGCATAACCACATAACTAATCCCTAGGCATGGTTCCACAGAGTTTCCTAACAAGGAGGTGAGGGGACGGGTTTCGAGGATGGGGGAACCAAGGGCCTAAGTTTGGGGACAGCACGGCAAGTGCAGCAAGGTGGTTGGGGGGTGGCACAAATACATATAGTACTAGAAAAAATAGTTATAAAAAGAAGTGTAAGGAATAAGTATAAGAATTGCAAATGAAACTTTGGCATACTAAGTAAATTTTAAACTAATAAACATTAAAAACATGTCAATGATTGCATCCAACATTAACAATGGTGGGTAGAGGTTTGGAGGCAAATCAAGTATAAGTATAAGAATTGCAAATGAAACTTTGGCATATTAAGTAAAGTTTAATCTAATAAACATTAAAAACATGGCAGTGATGGCAATGATTGTAATGAACATTAACAATGGTGGGTGGAGATTCAGGATCAAGGGGTAGTTCCCCTTGCGGGGGTTTGGGGCCAAATTCCCCAGCAGGGTTAACCCCCCTTGTAGGGGTCTAGGGGTAGAGCCTCCAATGAAGTCAAGGGGCACAAATTAAGGCCTTCAAAACTTCACAAACCTTCAAGGAAAATGTCATTTTCACACTTTTAATGCTTATTTTTTGCAACACTTGGAAGTCCCTAGAATAGTTAGGAGACTCCTCAAAGTCTCATGAATGTCTCACAGACGTCCTGAAGTCCCTAAACCAGGGGGCGTCTAGGAAATGTCCCCAAGACTTGAGCAGTGGTAGTGGGATGGCTAGGGGACATTCCCTTCAAGTCCCCACATCCCAGGGACATCCCCATCCCAAAAATGTGGGGATTTTGGGGTGGGACACGTCCCTATGGAACATTGTTACACAAGGGCACTGGCATAGTAGTGCATGACCATAATGACCATAAGGAGAACCATGGATTAAATCCCTAAAGGGAGAGTTTGTGTGTAAACACCCTTAAAGATGTTACCATGTTTATCCCCTTGAGGCAAGTTGTAGTTCTACTATGGGTTGAAAGCTCCTATCAAAAGCATTTAATAAGTCCAAAAAACATAAACCTTATTTAAAAATAATAATAGAGTTTAAATCCTAAAACCATTACTAAGATTCAATGCCATAGGCTTAGGAATGAACTAATCCATAAACACAATGCTAATAACATGTGTCTAGGTATGCACATCATTCTCCCAGTTAGAGAGCTTTGTCCTTAATGATGGTAAAAATTTAAAAGTTATACATGCTCAACCTAGAGTAGTACTAGGATGGATGGCATTGCTTCTTACGTCTTAGAAAATACAAAATTTTGGGCTACGTTTTAAACTAAAAAGGAGATAAATAGCAAGAATCAAGCAATTAACGTGTAAATCACAAAACATAGCTCTAATCAAGATGCTAGATAATACAATTTATATGAGAAAGGAAGGTTTTTTATTTTGAAAATTGACCCCAAGACTTTATGATTCTTCTCCCACACATTTGTTTAAACTAGTGACAAAAACTGTGCAATGCATTCTTGGTTGTCACGTCCCCTTCTCAAACATAAGTTCACAAATGACCCTTAACCTAATGTCTCTATTTTCCCATAGGCTAACAGGATGGTAAAAAGGGAAAATTAATTAAATAATTAAATATTTAAGTTATTGACAAATAAAAATTAAAAGACAACTTATATTTAATTATTTAAAAAGGTGTTTTAAGTGATTATTTTAAGTGTTGCTAGACTCATGGTACAAAAAGGTGATTAAAAGGACACTTAAATTATATTTTTATAACTTGGAGGAATACTTACCAAAAAAAAAATTACTTCCTCAAAAAAGTTATAAATAAGAGGATTGTTTTTGAAAAGCCACTACATGCCTTTTGAAACCATCACATTTTTCAAGCATGAATAAGTGTTCATCTTAATCTCTTCCCACGGATGGAAACCCTCTGGATTTTTGAAGCTTTGAAGACGAAAACCCTCCTAGTTATTAGTGCAGTCTCATTCAGGGATTGACAGTGAGCTTCATCAAACATTGTTTTCAATGCTCAATTTTGGTGTAAGATTTTCCAATTTCCAGAATTTTCTCTCAACTATTATTCTGGGTTTTTGGTGTGATATTTCAGAGTTTATTTCCAAATTTCAATTCGTGGTTTCAGATCAACTTTTTAGTGTGAGCATAATAATATTTGCAAGCTGTATTAAGCTCTAAATGAGTCATACTCTTCTAAAAAAATGAGGCATACCTTTTGCAGGGAACAAACATATTTATGTCAATGATTATATAGTGACAAGGCACTGGAAGATGGTATTTTCCCTAATTTTTTAACTAATCACACCTTCCTAAAATGTTGAACATGTGAGTAACATCCGTACAATTCCGGGGGGTGACATTTAATTCCCTCCGAATTATGTACTAATCTTTTCTAGGTTGTTCTTTACTCAGTTGTATGTCTACAAAGAATTTGAATAGCAAATATCATTTTATTATTTTTGAGTTGAAGGTTTTGATTCATGAAGTTGCAGGTTTCAACAAATATTTGTTCCTAAAGCTTATCATCCTTATGTAAATAATTGGTTGATGACCTATGATGCTCGGAAACTAAAGTATATGTGTTTTTGCAGCTTTTTGTTGACTGGGTATGCATTTCTTCCTGCCGTACCATTCAGTTTTTGGAATAAATTATCTATGTATTGACTTTGTCTGGTTGTATCTATCTCTATTAATACAATACCTACTGACATCTCTAGGTGTGAGTTTTCATCCTATTGGCACACGGTATTTGTCGATATATAGACTTGTGGTGGGAATTGTTTATAACTATTGTTGCAACCATAATCTTAGTTTGCATTGGAACTAGTAATGTGGCCATTCTACTAAAAAAAGTCATAGCCTATGATGCCCCCTCCTAAAAGTCCCTGGATTTCTTTTAAGAAGCGTAAATTAATAATAAACTAATATTAAAATGAAGGTTTAAGTTTTAATAAAGGTCAAGGGACATGTGAAAAGTTTAGTCCATTAAAGGAAAAAGAAATATAAGGAAGATCAAGCAGGGAGAAGGAAGAAGATATGAATGAAATACATCTTTTATTATCTAATTGTTACTCCTTTGGAGCATAGAATTACAGTTCAATCTAAACTAAGGACTAAACCCCTTAAGGTCTGGAATTAGCAGATGGAATCCCTCTAAATTCCATTATTTAATTATAGGATGAAAAGCCCTAATTCAAATCTGGGGCAATCTCACCCAAAGATTGCATGAAAATTCCATGTGTTAGACAGTTAGAATTGCTGTCAATAACTAGTGTACAGTTTTGGAGACCTTTCAAAGACATTCAAATTAATTGTAATTCACTACAGATTTGAAGTTAACTTATTTGCCGCTGCTAAAGATAAGTATGAATTCTCTAAACAGAATTCTAAATATAATATTTAATAAAGAATCAAACATATTAACTGCAATTTCTAATTCAATTTCATCCAGAAGCAATAAATATTAATTGTTTATTTAAAAATTGAGTAGAAATTATCATAATTGTGCACTGGGGGTTTGATATATATGAAATTTTCCAAACAGGACATTACATAGCCGCACCTATATGAAGTTAAAACCAGTTTATGGGCGTTTCCTGGTAATTGCCACGTCTCTGTGAGGCTATATTCCTTCATGAATATTGATCATTCTTCTTACATTTGATCATTATTCATGCTGGTAGTATATTTTGGGACTAAGCTAATTATATTGGCTATATAGAAATGTTGTTCAAACAGCTCAACCGACCAGCAATTTGTTATAATTAGTTGCCAGTGAGTTTCTAACCTACCTATATGCAATCACTATTATGCAATCACTGTTATAATTTGCTATAATTTGTTATAATTTTGTTATTATGGGTTCCAACAACTTCATTATCTAAGTATCTGCAATGTTTCTCCAATCCATTTGTGCCTTCATGATATCATGCTATTATACCCAAAATTAATTTTTTTGCTACATTTAGGCATTTTGAAGAAATGGTAAAAAGTCTTGTCAAAATTGTCAAAAAGGTCGGAAAAATGGAAATTTGCATGTCACGCATGTTGGTCAAAAACTCAAAATTTTCAAAATCTGATGAACTGGGTCTCTTCAGAGCAACCTTATCTACAAAACCCACATCTCAGTTTTTCGGCCCTACTTTT